>JARYHS010008074.1:241702487-241782080 GCA_031002005.1 Vandiemenella viatica | reverse complement strand
CTGAAACAATCGATTTTTTTTTTTTGCCTTGGATTTTACGCCCCGTCAACTTCGTGGTCATTAGGGACGGAAGAGGATTTGGAAACAAGGAATTGGAACGAATTCAACCATGTAGTTTAAAAGGAACTATCCTGATATTAGCATAGAGTAATATCGCGATAGCATGGAAAACCGAAGTCTGGATGGTCGAACGGGGATTAGTAACCCGCGTACTTTAGAACGCCAGGCACTACTAGCATTACTGCTTAGGAAGCGTCCATAAATCACGTAGTCCCATTTTGGTGGCTCCCTGTGTACCAGCTCCCCCCCCCCCCCCAACCCCCCGCGCGTGGCACGTAGCTTGTTTCCCTATTGATTCCAGAAAACATTTTGTACTGTTTTCCCTCCCGTAGCACGTAGCTTTTTTTCCCCTATTGATTCCAGAAGTTATTTTGTACTGTTTTCACTTGTCAGACTATCGTAAATTACATACGGAGATAATTAAATGACGGAAAAAAATATTGACATGCTGTTGTGTGTTCTGTACCTTGTTTTAACTATAAAAAATAATATGAATGAAAAGCTACGAGGTTTGGTTCGGAAACCCCTCCTCCCCCCACGTAGCCCAGCCAACCCCTCCCCCTATAGACCGATCCACGTAGTTTCTGGACGCTCCCTTACCCATCGGGCTAGGTAAAATAATTGAAAACAGAAATTCGTGTAACGCAAACACAAGGACGTAGGAAAATTATTGCGTAGAATATGCTCCTTCGCAATTAATTACTGATAGTAATAATCAGTACCACAGACTTCGGCGTCTGTGGAACTTTTTTTCTAACCGTTACAGCCAAATATAACTGAAATTTAAACGCTCTTACAACAAAATTTTCGAAGGTTAAGAATCAATGACGACATTAGAAACTGAAAGGAACGTTTTAAATCTTTATTTTTTTGCAATAAATTTCGAGGCAAAGAAGCAATGCGATGAGGAAATCTAGTATCAGCATTTTACACGTGTGGAAGAAAGGTGCACAGTGTTCACAGAACAGAAGATACCGTATACTGACAAAAATTAGCAGTTATTAGAACCAGAGTGTTAATACTTATAAGGAAGGTCTCAGAATTTTCATGGCTTCCCATCACGGAACATTAGAACCAAAAAGCGCTTGTGTTGTTCTTTCTTTTAGAATACAGTTCTATATATCAATCAAAACATTGCGGCAACCGAATTGATGTTAAATGGAGTATAAATCTTCATTTATAAAAGGCGTTTACAAGACGACAGTGCTTCGAACAAACATTCATTTGAATGATTACGTTACCTCGACAACAATTCACATCTTTAACGATCCAGATACGTATAAAACGAATTTCAGTTATCTTTTTTTAATCTGGATAGTCAATTTACTTGAGCTAAGCGAGAAACAGTAATTGAAGTTTTCCCCAGGATGCAATTAATGTAAACAGCTTAAAAAACATTTTATCAGAATATCTTAACTGAATGACTCCACACGCTGCTTTTCATTGGAAAGTGTTTTCGTCAAAATGAATAGTACGTCTGCGTGATAAAATGTTTCTACCGAAATGCTTCCATAACTTCACACATCTCGCAGTTAAGAACAATTCAATGATATTAGCTAGTGCCCCACAAAATAATCGTAATCTAAAAGTAACGATACACATATAAGATTAGTAACGTTTTTTTTATTCCGTAAATTCGTTTATAACACCATACAGAAATTATCGGTATCACAGAGGCGTATTTCGCAACCGATAATAAACTTTGTCATTGGGTCTTTCAGACCACACGAAATTATTACCACATAGGGAGCGTCCATAAACCACGTAGCTCCATTTTGGCCACCTGTGAAATCCCCCTCCCCAAATGTAGCCCTGCCCCACGTAGTACATTGCCTTTTTCCCTATTGATTCCAGAAGACATTTTGTACTGTTTTCCCTTCTCAGACTGTCATAAATTACATACGGGGATAATTAAATGGCGGAAATAAATATTCACAAGCTGCTGTGTGTTCTGTATCTCATTTTAACTGTGACAAATAATATGAACGAAAAGTTACGAGGCCTGGCTCGGAACCCCCCTCCCCCACGTAACCCAGCGTAGCTTTTCAGCTTACCCGCCCGCCCCCCCCCCCTCCTCATAGACCGAGTCACGTAGACGTAGTTTATGCACACTCCCTTATGGACGGCACGCGTACTCCGAGCAGCCAACAAAAGCTGAAAGAATTAATGACAGTCTGTTGGTAATGTATGATCACTAGCAATACTGTGTCAATATGGAGTTAAGATGCTGAAGATGGGGAGCGGCAACATTTTTAGGTGCCCTCAGAGCACTCAACTTTGAACGCATCATTCGCAAAGAATAAGCTGTCAAGATCTTTAACACAACAGCCACCATACATTTTTATTACGGATTTGTGTCTAAATAACTAGGGTTATTACGAGCGGTCTAACTTAAAGAAGAATGAACAATGAGTGTTGCCATTTGTACGCGAGTCGTATAAGCTATATGCCAGTAGTGCTGTTTTGGAACCGTGTAGTTTTAGCGGTAAAAAATTGTCACCATCCGAGTAGTCAACTGTTTGACAACGGAACAGCCGCGAAACATTATCTGGATGGCTGGAACACGGAAGCCGAAGATAGAACATTCGTCCATTAAGGCGGCGCTTAATGGTATGATAGGTCGCAAGAATAGTGAAAGTCCAGGTAATTTATTGGTGTGAAGATAAGAACGAAAAGTTGTGCATAAAACACGGGATATTTATTTGTGATATTCCATAGGAGACAGTATGTTGTCTGCTGGTTTGCATGGCACGTTGGACGGAAGACCTAATTAAAATGAAGAGTTGAGATCTCTACAGACACAGCCGCCGGCTTCCCAGAAACGCGCTACGGGAGACTTGCTCCCACTTAAGCGGCAGTAAAAAACCAACGGTAAAATATTAACGCTATTATTTTCGGCGACGAAATCAACAAGCCAGTTTCCTTCCTGCTTAAAAAAAATAAAGATTTTGAAGTTTGTGAATTTGACAGCAGATCTTAAAGATACCAACAGACATTATGTCACAAATTTTTAACGCATTGTAACTATAAGGAGTGAAGTTCACAAGAAAAATCTGAGACAGAATTTTCGATTGCTCCAGTAGTCACAAGAATTCACGATAAATCTTACGCTCTTTTTGTTCAAAATTAACCGGAAAAGAAAGAAAAGTTTGCGCAAGATGCGGCTTCGACAAGTATCCCTATTCCTGTAATTCGTCCCGATGCCACTAGGTTAAGGCCGTCGACCACTGGAACAGAATTTCGTCCGAACCGCATTCGTCCAAGTAACGCCCGATTTGACGGCCGGCCAGTTCGTCCGATTAACCCCGACCACTGCAGCCGAATAACGTCCGACACCTATTGCCGATCCGTCATAGTTGCTTCAACACCAAGCGGAAGGAGTGTTTTTGCAAAATGTACAGTAACTTACATTTCGTAAAAATAGACTTTGCCTCTCGCGAAATATTACAAGAGTCAGGGGCGTATTTAGGATGTGTAGACACTTGGGCAGGACCTGTGATGCGCGCTCTGCTCCGCAAATATTTTGAAATTCAACCTCGCTTTTTGTAATTATTTTCTAACCAAAATTCTAAAATAAACATTTGAAAATTATTATTTAACTGTAGAATGTTTTACTATATCGTATCCAGAAGAAAATAGAATTGTTGAGATAAAATGAAAACAATTGAAAATCATTAAGATATTCAATACAATTTATTAACATCGCTCTGAAAAATTATAGAAGAAAAAGAATGCGAAGTTGAGAGTTATGTCCACTTGCCAATTTCAATATTTCAGTTTTAAAAATAAACGAAAATACTAGAGAAATAAACGACACAAAAAGAAGAATTATAAGAAACAAGCAAATTTTGTTTTTGTGGCGCGGGCTCATAGGCCTATGCCTAAATGCTGTCCCGACAAGGGTGATATCTGATGATTGTTTGAGAATATTCCAGTACGAAATTCAAATAATTGTCTTTACTTTAAAAAAATTTAATAAAATAATTATTATAACTGCGTAGACGCACTTTCAACAATACTCCTTTCCGTAGATATTTTTATTAAAATATTTTAGTGACTGCGTACCACCACAGTATATGATAGTTTGAAAAAATACAAATCAAGATCAAATAAAGGATAAAAAATGAAGACTTTTAGTCTTATTAGGAGCGCAACATGCGTTTGCCATTCGGCCAAATACATCCGACTAATCCCATTTACATGGGACCGGTCCGCCACTCGGCCATATTCGGCTGTGTTCGGCCAACCTGGTCAGGTCCAGGGACTAGACGGTCAAATTCGGCCGAACAGTCGGTCGGACGAATTCGGTGCCAGTGGATGACCGGCCTTGCAGTTCTTGTCGTACCGATCCGCAGATCCGCACCTTTATTTCCACAACACTATTCCCAGTTGATCATTTCAAAAATCAATAAAAATTCGTCTTAGAAAAAGATGTAGCGAGCACAGCCAGAGCTTTGTATTCTAATATCACCATCTCAATCAACACACTGAGTTTTTACTGAGCTTCGGAGCTGTCATTTTGTGAATCGTTTAAAAATAACGTGCTGTATACATTTTAAAGCATTAATTTTGTATGCATTGTAAATTATTTCATGTGTGCCAATCAGGAAAAACTGAGGATTCACGAAATCTTCTCAACATTTCTGCTTCAATCTGACTTCCCTCAAAATGTGACATTTACGCTTTGATATAACGTGTTAAAAAAAGTGTTTTGTATTAGTTATTACAAAACGCCATAAATAATATTAATTAATATCATTAACTGTTTAAACTCTGATACGAACATTTCCATGAATATTCTAAGACGTAGTACAAATATCTAGGATAGTTCACAAAAATAGAGCTAGAGCCCTTGATGAAGCCGTACGGGTCTAGTTATATTTTTGGATTGCTTAAGTTACAAGACAAATGCTAAAAACACAAATATTTCACTGCAGATTTTCAGTATGCCCAGGGAAAAGCAAATGTAACATCCACCGAGTAGGGCGGCGTCCTCGTTGAAGAAGCTGGGCAGTATTTGTTGACTAATATTGCAAACGCTGGCAGAACGACGGCAAGAATGTAAATAAATTTAATGTAATTTTCAAATATTTCGATAGTCTATTTACAGTGACGTAACCAAGTAATACACACAAAAAGGAAATTAGCTTTTCTCTTAAAACAAAATAAACAAACATCCATGCAACGAAAACCATGCGTAAAATCGCTGAAGGCACTTAAAAAATTCATGCATGATGTTGATTCTGCTTTTTTTACAATATATATTGTCAGTTTACTCGATTCGGTAACAGCTCTGTAGCGAAATGACGTATAACCAATGTAGATGTTGGGGTTTAACAACTTGGCAGCATTCAGAGTAAGACCGGCAGAGTGAGTCGGTCCAGCGCAAAGGTTGGTAAAACTGTGCGTACCTGTTGCTCGGGAGGCCTCCGGCAGCCGACTGGCCGGTGGACCGTCCGTGTCTCACCTTACCGGAGGTGGGAGGGGACGGAGAAAGTCGGCTCCGCGACATAAAAGCGAGCGAGCATCCTAAAAACGGCCAACAGATAACAGTGCGTGGTGCACTTAATAATAAAGTCACGCAGTCCGAAGAAATACGGCTACAAAACCCTGACAAAAATGGAGTGACTCTTCTGTAATCAAGCTTCGTAGGATAATAATAAAAATTTCTAGTAACAAAGGACCACACGAATATTTCTACAACATTATATACATGATGTATGGACGAACTGTTAGACCAAACAATGTGCAGCCTCTTAATCCGGAAATCAGAGATCTTTTTTTTCTTATTGCTTTACGCCTCGTCGACGGCTGAGGTCATTAGAGGCGGGAAGGGACTGGGAACAAGGAACGGGAAGGAATTCGGCCATGGCATTTTTGAAGGAAGCATCCCGGCATTCGCCTGGAGTAATTTGGGGAAACCATGGAAAACTCAAATCTGGATGCCCGGACGGGGATTCGACTCCGCGTCCTCCCGAATGCTCCGAGATCTTCGAATGTGGGGGCGGTCAGCGACCGACAGAGATCACTGTAGTTTGTTACGCCAAGTTAGAAGGCACACGGCACAGATCTTGGATATTGAATATAGGCAATAGTACACACCGCGAGATGCGCTAGTAGTCATAACTAGACTTATGTCCGCCAGTTCGTTAGTAGGCAGATGGTGAACTGCAGAGTCCACGAGAAACACACAGTTGGTTAGAAGCCGTGTAGCATGATGCCACGAATGCGAGAGTATATTACGGAGGCTCGCGTAAGCGAACACCGAGATAGCTTCAAGCGAGTACGTGGGCAGATCTCCTTCACGGTACACATATAGAGACTGCCAGTGATGTAGGCCTACCACACCGTTATTTAGAGCCTTAAAGGACAGTGTTAGCAGCCAAATAAATTGGAAGGGTCTTCTCTTTTCCGCGGCAAACTTAACGTTTATAAAGATGGAAGAGTTCACTAGCTTAGATTTTATCAAAAGAGGACAGTTCTCATAAGCGTGGCGCTGCTATTTGATAGATTCTTATGTAACTCGAGGAGAAAAATCGAAAATCTCGTTTAGTTCTCGATATATAGACTGTCAAAAATTAGGTATGGGTTCCTTGTGCGTTTGGCGACGTTTTTATTCTGATCCAGACAGCATTTAAATCTAACAACAACCGGTAGTAAGAAAACAAAATACTCTTTGTACATGTCCGGGGCGTGGTTCTTTACAGTGGCATTGGAGGGTTTTTTTTTTTGAGAGGAGGGGGGGGGGCGTCTCAACCTAACTACCCCAGTTTTGAGACCACGTCCATCATCAAATTACGGCGCCACGGTAATCACAGAATACCCGAAAAGAGAATAAAAGGAATAAATGCAAGTTATTTCATTTCACTCACAAAAATTCTTCATCGGGACCCTGAATTTTTAAATCATTGATCTCACCAGACCGCTTAATAGTATGAATGAATGTGACGAATGCGTGTTTATCATGGTTTGTTGTTCACGTTACGGATGAGGATGCGACAAGACGATGGTGAATCCAGTGACACTCCGGTTAGGTAGGCTCTTGATAAAAACATAAGGTGCCTCTAACTTTACAGTAGTCAATGAAGGATTTTCAGTGCCATATGGCGTCACTCTACGTATGCGCACTGCGGAGAAGTTTATTGGTATCAAATCTGGCGATTAGGAACTGTGCAGCATATCTCTAGCCCACTACCCAATTACAGGGTACTGAAAACTTCTTCCACAAGTGGTTTCGAACCAACTAGACCACTGTACAGTACTGAATACAGTCCCATTACCATGGCGACCTGCACTACGAGACGACCTTCTGCCTAGAGTAACAAATATGATGAAGTTGTCAGAAACATATGGGATTGGAATAAATTAGTAAGGAAAGTCTTAATAGCTAATATACGATGAGAATTCAAAATTAAGCTTCGTAAAAGGCAAAAGTAGCAGGATAGCGAAATTACAAGAAAAAAAATGTATAGATAAAAACAAATAAGGATGGGGAAAATAGTTGGATCAAGGCATGCGCTCCATCGCAATTAAATTAAATGTTTGATAACATTACATATATTATTATTAAGAAATTCGACACAATAACAGAACTGAAAAAATGCAAAAACCTTTTACATATAGAACATATCCAGTCTTTACTTGGTCTTTTGGCGTCGAGGTTATAAAAGATAAATACAAGACGCGGATGGTGGTTTCATCTGTCTGCGGTTTGCATAAGTTTCCTTGGAAAATTGTTTTAGTGTTATCCTATTAATTTGTAGTTTCCGTGTCAGAGAACGGGGGCAGACTGTAACTCCATGTGTTAGACCGAGCATGGAGGAAGGGGAAAACACTAAATCTTACGTGGATAATATTAAAAGAGAACTTCTTTACATGGAAGCTGCAAACATGTTTTCCACTCTTCTAAGGTTGCCTGTAGTATTTTTTGTATCTAACTATATTCGGAATTTTCCTGGCGAACTATGAGAAGCTTTTATTAGTATGTATACTCCGGAAGTTTCATCGAGATGAAGTGGAAAATATTTTCTTGACGAAGGTGTTTCCATCACAAGAGTACCGACGAATGAACATTTTGACTGTGTGATCATTATTCGGAAAATGGGACGTGTTATGAAAGGATGGCTTTCGCCTGAGATAGGCGGTTGAGCGACGCCTCAGTCGTATTGGAGATGTTTTCCGCAGCCCTCTGGTGAGATGTGAAACACAGCAGAGGCCTCATTACAGGAAGCGGAAGGGAACGCGCACAGCCTTACTCCCACGCGAGCGGCCAAAGATCTTCACTACGATGAGTACACAAATACAGGTCACTCATTATTTAGCTTCTGACTTCTGTCAAACTGGCTCACATATGCAAACAATTCTTTTTCACTCCTGCAGCTCACAATTTTTTTTACGGCTTTACGCATCGTCAACACCGAGATCATTAGAGAAGAACAGAATTGAGGGCAAGGAACGGGAGGGAATTCGGCCATGGACCTTTTGACGGAACCATCCCGGCATTCGCCTGAAGTGATTTCGAGAAACCACGGAAAACCCAAATCTGGCTCATCGGACGGGGATTGAACCTGCGTCCTCCTGAATGCAAGACCAGAGCGTTGCATACTCATAATTATTTTCACACTTTTTGAGAAAATGCTGAAAGAAGTTTAAAAAATGTTATCTGAAACAGTATTTCAAGAATGGAGATATTCCAGATTTCATAAATTTACGCAATTGTACATCAACAATTTGCAAAATACGTTTGAACTTGATTAGTTATTGCTTTAGATGTATATTCCCAGAAACTTATACATCTGTTTTTTTTTACTATTATTATTTTAAATGTATATCATTTGTGTCTTCGTTGGTACAATTAATTCCCAAATTTCTTTCTATCCTTTGTTAGATACTATCTGCTGCTGCTGGGGTTGGTTATTGTAATTCACTATCTTTATTATATGGATTACAGGCTCAAGTTTTTTTTTTCCTCTGTCCCTCTCTTCTTATCCCTTGAAGTCTCTTGTAGCAAGTTAGCCAAACCTGTACGAAAATATTACCTACAAACCTGTATCCACTTTCCGTATGAGATGCTTTATTCTCCTATAATCCTGGAAACTAAGGTGTAGAAGTTGATAAATTCGTCTAAGTTTCAGCAAATTTCTAATGATTCCTCCCAGCGTTTCTAGGGTCCAAGAGCAACTTTTTATAAAATACTATATTCCATAGATACAACATCAAAAAGTTCTTAACGAGTGATAATATTTGATACATAACTGTTTATGCATTTACTTCCCCCGTATACATATCATACAGAAAGTACTGCAATTGTGAATATCAGAGATTTTTCACTGCGGCTGTTTTGATTTTCTTCACGTATGGTCGTCTGTTAAACCCACATTTATGTGCACATCGTAATACCGAAATTTCGCGTTTAGTAACATAGTTGTATGTTCTCATAAATTTTTAGCGTCTTTATCTAAGTCCTCATTGTCATAAGCCTTGCGTTCAAGAACCGCATTTAAATTCATTAAATTAATGCAGTGTTGTTGTAGGCCATTTTTCCGCAGTTGCTCAGTAAATTAAATGATAAAATGACGCCAATGTAATTGTTTTTTGTAGCTTTATTGCCATACGCGTTTCACCTCTCATCGGAAACATGCTTTGGAGAAAAAGCAGAGATGTGTGTTTACGAACCTGAAAATCACTAATGGAAATAATTCGACGCTGATGATGCTTCGATGAGAGGCGAAAATTTTCAACTTTAATATGAAGTTGTAGTGTGCTGGTGTTGAGTAAAGAGAATCAATGTTTTCATCTTGTGAATACTATAATTAACTTAATAAAGATATATCTCACTGACATTTAGCATTAAAACTTTCGCCTCAAGTTTGGGACTAATTAGTTATAGGCTCCTACAGGTTGCTTTAACTATAATTGATAAACTACAATTTTCAATCAGGGCAGCAATTGAAATGCATTTAGAATTTTACGCATATGTGTTCAACTTAAATTTGTATTTTTCTAAAAAATTAACAATAATCAAAGCGTAGTCTACAGAAATTTTCACGAAGAAATTTGAAACAGCGTTTGTCATGAGTTATGTTTGATTCAGTCCCCAGCCGGTGGTCAGATATTTCAACTCTTAAATAACCAAATACTGTTGAGTTGTTAACACTCACACTTTGAGATGGTAAAGCGAAGAGCCTTTTGAATATTCACACTTTAACTCACTCACCGGTGAAGGCTATCCTGTAACATGGTAATGTCATTACAGTATTCAGCCCTTAGGAACTCGTACGTCATAGATCTCTACTGTTAACACGGACCCGTTGAGGAAGTTCTCGGCGTGTTTAGGCAACTAACTACCATATTTACATCTGCTAACGCATGAGTAAATTTTTCGGGTGATTAGAAAGATAGAAAATTATTTTTCACGTTAGGATTGAATTTGGTAAAATCTCCAGTTTGTGCTGTTTTTATACATATCTTTCCGTTGATAACTATGACCCGTGGTGGATCGGCGATAAAGATAAAACAGGTTTCCAAGTATTTTTGTAATAAGCGCTATTAACTTTCCGACAATCTTGTGAGAAACACAATATTTAAGAGGACAAAACACTTCAAGTTTAGCAGAATAAGTGGCTTCAGTCATATTAATTAGCGTATACTAAAATAGAAATAAAACAAGGTTCTCCATATCTGATGTATATTTAAGCAATAAAATTCATGTCTTCAATTGCAAAATACAGCATACAATCAGAACATTGTATGCTCCGCTATTACCAACATACCAAGGTTTTCAAAATGTTAGTTTCTTTTTGCTTAAAAATGAAGCAAATGGATAATCACGAACTAAAACCAGCGATTTAAGTAAACAATACTACTACTAAAAGGTATGCAAGAGTTATCGCGTTAATATCCAGAAATCAGCACTTGGAACCCTCCAAAAGAATAGCAAAATGTTGGAAACGCATCTGATGCGTCAGTATATATATAAAAAAAGAAATCAGTTCCAGAGGATCAACTGCGAAACAATAACGCATAGGAAAATCCAGTGATTAGTGTCAAACTTATCCAACATTCTAAACATTGTGGAGGGCAAATTTTATGTCTGGCTTCATCATTTATTTTAAAACTAGCATTTACCCGCTGCTTCACACGCACGGGTCTTGGCACGCATAGAAATACTTTGAGTTTTTTAGTTTAGTATCAAATATTAATTTTGAAAACCAAAAATATGGATTTCATTTAAAGATTTTCCTTTCTTTTAGTTACTACCTTAGATTCCGTTTTCATAGTATACTTCGAAAGTTTTTTTTAATACATGAAAAATAAGAAATTAAAGCTACCTAAAACATTATCACTAACGGTCCAATAAGGACATACTGAGAATCAGTTGTCCCCTTGGTCATAAATGTGGGACACATTTTCCGGAGGATAGAAATTGAATATAAATGCAAAATCAAATGTACTTTAGACATAAGTCAACTCGAAAGTTACCGTGTGCGATAGTTTTGACATTACATTCAACGGCCATTTATAAAAATATTTTTGGCGCCAACGATAGCATTTACAACAAAGAATCTAAAATTGCTGGCAAGTTTTCGTGTACCATATGTGTACATTCTCATGCCATGGGTGGTAACATGTATTTCTTGCTTATAACTTCTATGCATCCAACCGAATTTTGAGTCATCTTTCTTCATCGTATCTCAAAATTGAAGTGGTTAGATTGAAATACGGCTCGGACCAGAAAAAATATGTCGGCATTGCCACATGGAAATGAAGGCTGCACATGGACAACGATTGGTTTGTTTCGGGGATTACTCGTCATCACTAATATGACACTCATTAAAGTAGGTTATTAATTATTAACAATAATTGAATGCCTCATGCATTTTCTCTTTCCAAGAACATTGTGGTTCAGGTTGCATATCAACCTAACCACAATCTATACTGATATTGCCACTTCAAAATCAAACTATGCAGATACTCCTAAACGCATAAAATGTACCGCTAAATATGTTTTTGGAAATGACAGCGTTGTCTATTTCAGGATTCAGAGTACGGGTAGCATAAATTATAACAACTAATTTCATAATACAACTACAGTTTGAATTGCAAGAGTGCTAAAACACGCGCAATAATACATTGCTGTATCGCGAAGTAAAGTTTGTTCTTGTGGTTAGGTGAAATGCGATCTGGAGCAGATTAAAAACGTCGCAAAAGCACAAGGAACTGTACATATAACTGATTTTGACTTGCGATATCTCGAGAACTACCGGTAAGCGATATAATTGTTTATCACTATCAAACTGCGGCAATACGGTATAGTAAAAATCCTGTACTATCGATATTAAGCACAAAATTACTAACCATAAATATTACAATTCTGTTCCTCTTATTGAAGAGTTAATATACTATGTAGTGGTTTGGGTAACGATTCCCGTTTAATTATACTTATCTAGTATCCAGAAGTCGATTTGAAACTGTCGGGGCTAATTGTTCCTTTAAAAGAATATGCCTGATGTCCTTTCCATTCCTTACTTCCCCCCCCCCCCCCCACACACAAAATATATCCACTAGCTCTAATGGCAACGATATACAAGCTTACATCATATATACAAAAGCTAATGTGGATCATTTCTGACAAGCTTCTGAATTCAATTTAAATGATTTAAATAAGAAGGAAGCAATGTCAGAGATGTCGATATAAAATTTTCCGACGTTTCCATGCATTTTTCTCGGGCCCGCACAAATAAATGGGTAAATATTCAAGTTTCTGCTTAAAACAGAGGCCGAAGAAAGCGGAGTTTTACCAGTAACTCTCCAAACAATAAAAGAAAACGTTGTTTATGATGGCACAACAGCGCCATATCATAACCAAACTGTTTTCCTCACCTGTAATAATCTCACTTAATCGCCCAATAGGAAACGTAGTTTTAATAACAGATAGCCCTGATATTTCAAGTTTATTTTTACGTTTACCATCTGTTCTGGCGATACACAAAATAATTCAAGTATTTCTGTCAAATAATCAATTATAGGTGCACTTGAAGACGATGGCGAAAAAAACAATATTCTGTAAGTTGCTTGCGCGATCGTTAATAGTTTATCAAAATCGGTAATACATGAACAATTCGAAGCAGTGATTCGAAAAGTGACGGGCAACTCAATAGAGTTTTGGTGACGGTACTAAATTGTTCTTAAAACATGGTTCCGTCATTACACACCAGAAACAAAAGGACAATCGGGCCAGGCGACTGCTTCTGACGAAAGTGATCCGAAGAACTAAAAACTGCTCCATAGGTTAGAAACATCATGATCCACTGATCCGGGATTCCGACGACAAAATCTCATCGACACTCTGAAAAAGTTAAAAGCGATCACAGGACGATGTTAAGCCACGATCCATTTCACGCTTCATTGTAAAAGCGGTCACAAGAGACGAATAAAAAATTCTCTGCACGATGACATTGCATCACATCAGTTGTCTGCTATTGTAACGGACAAATTGATCGTCATAAGCGTCCTCTTCAATTTCTTCTTTTTTTTTCCACTCAGGAGGAATGACTCGCCAGGAACAAATTTAAATGGATCGTAGATATCATTGAGACGGCACCTTTACCAGAGCGTCTGAAAAATCCTAGTTTTAGAAAGGAATAATGGAGCAGAAATATCGCTGGACAAGCTGTAATAATTCGAATTCACTATTTTTTGTATTTTTTAAATAAAAAACAAATTAAATTTAGTTAGATTATGTACTAAATATAAACATATTTTAGTTGATAAAAATACTTGGTACTCCAGTTTTTAAATTATTAAAAAGTGTTCTCACTATGTATTATTTTTCGATTCATGCCATTATTTATAGAATAATACAGATTTTTTTTTTACTGAAAAACTTACCTGTTTAGGTACAAAATTAGTTAAAATTACTGATTTCGTTATTTTGCGAGAACCGATAACTCCAGGAAGCTTTTCTGTGAGCTATAGGAGGTGATATTTCACTGCAAATCTTTAAAGAATTTCTGAATCGTAAATAAGGGATGGCGTTATATTTTTAATGATTTTTCGCCAAAAGTAGGCACAAATCTTAGAACAAAATGAAAAATCGAAATACACTGAGAGACGGAGGATTGCCAACTATCATTCACTTTAGTCCGTAGCAACCCTCTCCCCCATGATTTTTACAAATAATAAATTATAACATCGCTGATCCTTTACCAATTAAAAATTTTTTCCTTCAACAGTTTAAATGCCTAAATAAGATGTGAACACCCATTTCTAGGTCCAATTCATGCATATTGTAACATGACAGAAATATTATAACTTCGATAAATGCCTTTGCTTTTATTTAAATAAATGCTATGGGTGTTCAGAAGCATTTTCAGTAAAATTTACCGGCCACAATGTTCTTATTTTACGAAAAAATCCTGCTATCTATGGTTCAATGACCGAAATAAGAAAACATTTACACATCACACAAGATAATTAATTTAAATGGTTTCTGTTTAATTTCTATAGTGTTTCATAGTGAACACATTACTACTATTGATTGCTAGATATTTCTATTCCTTTCGTTGCATCTTCTCACAGTGAACGATGAAGTTTATTATAATTAACTACTTTAGAGGTTGCCGCCCTGGTAATGTCCCCGCACTCTTACTTCTGCAACTCCCCCGATGAATTATTCCACATCCTCAAATACAAATGGAAACATCCCCACTCCCTTAAGCATGAAATCATGTGCTAGTTTAGGTGTATGGTACTTCCGTACTGCCACGCACAGCTATATACACTGAACTGCAAAAAGTCATCAGATCCAGTAACCTATAAATGTGCCGTACAGTGACGGTACTTTCATTTGCACTCTCTTGAGTCGTTTGAAATGTTTTTCTGACGTGATTACGGCCGTACAGTATGAATTGACAGGCTTTGAAGGTGGAATGGTAGTTTGTGCTAGATGCGTGGGACATTCCGTTTCGGATATTGTTCGTGAATTCAACATTTCCACTGTGTCAAGAGCGTGCCGTGAATATGTAATTTTCGCATACCTCCCGCATTCGACAATGCAGTGGCTGACCAAGTACGAGTATATTTAATGAGAAACCAGCGACGTCTGTGTCGATGTTTGGGAACGTCCATTAATTACGCGACCATTGTTTCGGGGTGAGATTTGGCGAAATCGGCCTCGTAATTTTGGAGACCTAAAGTTGACGTGAGATTTCTGTCGACCCCTCCCCCGCCCCCATTTGTACTTACGTAATTAATGGGCGCCCCTTTTAATTGTTTAGAGACAACACAACAATGCGCAAGTCACCGGACCAAAATCGTTCACCCTGGTTTGAGGAAAATTCTGGACAGTTGCAGTTAATGATTTGGCAACTTAGATCATTATAATAAATCAAATCGAACATATCTGGGACACGATCAAAAGGACAGACAATTAGTGTACGTCTTCCACCGGCAACATTTTCGCAATTATGGACAGCTGTAGAGGAAGCATGGCTGAATATTGCTTCAGATGACTTCAGATGACCTGTTGAATCAATGTCAGCTCGGTTTACTGCATATCGCCTAGCAAAAGGGGGTTCCACACAACACTACGAGGTGTCTCATTTGGTACTTCAGTATAATACGAACTTTCTACATTTTCTAGAAATGTTCAACATGCTGTCCAAAAATCGACATCTTTCAATGATACTATCTTGGTTTTCCGGGTGGAGTCGCGTCGATTTATTAAGTCCTTTGATGAAAGCCACAGCACGATGGCAGAAACGTCTTGTTTTAATGACTCGACGCGGATCCACCAAGAGAACCAAGATAATACATACAGTGACCGCGGAAGCTTTCGTAATCATCTTTCTATGATAATTATTACTTATTGACAACATCTATTCACAGGTCGTATTATTTGGGATTTAGCTTTTCTAAGGTGGCATGTGTTTACAGCAATCCAACAATACAGCTTACTCCATAAGCGTTGCCACGAACTGGATATTCTCTGTGGATGGAAGTGTATTTTACTTATGCCAGCCAAAGATAAGCAAAACTTTCCTAATTAATTTGAAAATTAGTTATATCCGAGCGAAAGTTTCAAATATTTCATCTTTAGCCATTCTAGTCTCTATGGCCGAAATAACCAAACATCTACACCAATTTCGCGGTGTCGTAGGTAGCTTCCGGAATCTGTTTTATTGCTGGTGGATTTAGGATGTCTATCGCTTAGAGAGAGTCCATAAACCACGTTGCTCCACTTTGACCTCCTGTGAACCCCCCCCCCCCCCCACGTAGACCGACGTGGCTTTTGCTTCTACCCTACCTCCTCCCCTCCCACGCAGCTTTTTTCCCTTTTGATTCCTGAAGATATTTTTTACTGTTTTCTCTTGTCAGATTATTTTAAATTACATACAGATATAATTAAATGAATGAAATGAAACCTCCCCCCCCCCCCCCACGTAGCGCAGCGTAACTTCCAGCCAATCCCTCTCCCCCTTGACCGTAGTTGATGGACATTCCCTTAGCAATGAAACAATGAGTTCGGACATACAATTAATTGCCTATTAGTAGACTGTTTACTGTTTGCTGGTATGTTGATAGTTCTATGTAAAAGCGTTCCGATCCGTCGTTTAATTACGCACGGTTGTTTCCTTAAAACAGCTGCCACGAAAGCGTTTTGCCTCACTAAAAGAATTTTTGAGCATACCAAACTCAAATCTTCTGGTCTTGTTAGACTGGAATCTAGTAGCTTATTGCATACGTGTTGCACCAGCAGCTGGTGTGAAAACAGCCGCGGTTAAATTCACACGAACAGTGTGGTTCGGTCTAAGTGGGAAACGCATGCTGTGAACTTCTAATTAGAGAGTACCCATACACTATGTAGCTCAATTTTGGCCTCTGTGAACTCCCCCCACTCCCGCCCCCCCTTGCGCGTGGCACGTAGTTTTTTTTCCCTATTGAACCCAGAAGACATTTTGTACCGTTTTCTCCCGTCAGAATATCGAAAATTACAAACGGAGATAGTTAAATGATGGAAATAAGTATTCACATGCTGCTACGTTTTTTGTACCTTATTTTAACGGTGATAAATGATATGAATGAAAAGCTACGTGGCCTGTATCGGAACTCTCTCTCTCTCTCTCCCCCCCCCTCCCCACGTCTCTGCGCAGCTATCAGCCAACCAACTAGAGATGGGTCGTTCGCGAGTGAATCAGTTCTTTAGAGCAATTCTTTTAATAGAGCGAGTGAGCAGTCTCTCACTAAAAGTGAACGGTAGATCTTCTAGGTCAGTCGGTCATAAGTCGGCTAATTCCGAAGATCAAGAAGAGCTTGTTCACGTGGGTTTTGTGGACCCTAGAGTTAAAAAAAAGAAGGTCTACTAATTGCATCAAAGTCGATTGAAGGGGAGTATTTCATCGAAAAGTGGGGGTGTAACTGGATTCTGAAAAAAAGTCTAAAATAAAACTGAGCTAGGGAACCGTTCAAAAGAACTAGTTCTTTTCGTGGAGTGATCAAATGAACACCGCTCTTTTTAGTGAGTCACTTTGCCCACATCTACAACCAACCTCTCACCCCCCAGACCGAGCACGTAGGTTTTGGACGTTCCATTAGGTCACTGAACTCTAAAACGGAGGAGACTTGATATAGTTCATAGAATCTTGACTTGTAGATACAATAAACAATACATTCACTTAGGTAATATTAAACACATAGTCTACCGAATGTGAATTTTCACAATGCCATTGTTGCTGTCCAGAATTTTAATTTATACTGTTTTTCTATAAACACATATTACTTATTTAAAATATTATTTACATATCTCTTCATTAATGATTTATAACTCCGCGAAAAACCATTCTGTTAAAAAAAAAAAGAAAAAAAGTGAAATGAGTACACACTGTAGAGTGTAGACTTGGGTAAGAACAGGATCTTATAACTTTTTATCAGTAAACACCAACTTTGGCCATGTTTTTATAAGAATTGCTTTTGTGGGATTTCATTCCTTTCTGTAGGTTGATAGCTTGTTCTGAATCGTCTTTCTTTTCTGGATCTAATTTTTTCATTTAAGTAACTATCTGTTATTTCCATTTTCCAATATTTCTGCTAAAACCGTTATTTTCAAACACTGAATGCATCCCTCGACAATGCAAGCGCTCATTTCAAACATTCTGATTTGTCCTGGGCAATTGATGCCGGTTACCGGTGGCAGTAAAACCAATAACTTCCAAATTAACTATAGAAAAAAACTAAAATTTAATGTGTCGGTTAAAAGCTTGTTGATTTTCATCCATAACAGAAATTTGAGACATATATATAGCATTATCCAGAACAAAGTGATAAAAGTACGAATATGTACAATTGTACAGTTTAGTTTCAAGTTTGGATTTGCGATTGGATAAATACAGATACTCTTTTACCTGTTTCTAGGACCACGGGAAGTACCACAGAATTATGATGGCGGAGTGTTGTAGTTTTAATAAATCTGAACTTATCTAACTTCCAAAGTAAAAGAGAAACGAAGTAAAATTTAAGGCATTGGTTAAGCTTGGTAAACTCCATTTATAACGAAAATTTGCGGGAGGCAGAAAGCGATTTCACGATTGTGGTAAATAAATGGTAAATACACGGAAAATCATAAATTTCAGACGTTTCTTATAATTTGGGGGCATTAGAGAGCGACTGACAAAACAGGTTAAATCTGACCGAGCATAGTAACGCCCTGGCCTCCTATTGGGAAGGACGCGGGTTCGCATACTCTACAGCCATCAAGAATTGCGTTTTCCATGCTTTCTCCAAATCATTCCAGGAGGGTGCCGGGATATTTCCTTTAAAAGTCCAAGGCTGAATTCCTTCCCTTTCCTTACTCCAGTACTTTCCCGCTTCTAATAGCCTCAACGCCGACAAGGATTAAAGCCATAAGATAAAAATGTGAAATTTGTATATGAATATCTTCCAAACTAAGAGCAGGAACGTGTGTTTGCTAAGAATGCACATATTTACGTATAGAAATTACAGGAATGTAGTGTCATCCAGACTGAAGATATTTAAGTCAAAAAATTGGCCGAATCACTCCAATAAAAGATAGGCAGAGTCGCCATTGACTCAACTTGGCGGGAGATTTTTTTTTTTTTAATGCACTGCTACTGCAGTGGACGATGAAACAATACTACTTAGGATTATACTTAACGCTTTGCTCTCTTGTCCCTGCTTCTGTCCATACACGTTATTATTAAAAAAAATAATAATAAGAAAAAGAGAAACGTCTCCTTTCAAACATTAATTATGTCATTTAAGAGTAATATTATTAGTTTAAAGTGCTTAGTAGGAGCATGTCACAGCCAAGGTAAGGCAAGTTAAAATGGCGATTCCCTGTGATGAAACGAAGGAAGGGGATATGGAATTTTGCTTAGCCACCATCCTCTTGATCAAATTTGTCTAAGAAAGCTCTAAAACATTATACAAAATACATTGTGCGAAGTAAAAAGCAAGGCTATAATATTTAACTGTTTTCCAAGCGATTTTTTGAAATTATATTATATATATAGTTCAAAAAGGACTTTACAACTTTGGAATGATGTAGAAATTTATTCAGATAACTTACAGAATCGGAACATCCCACCGATAATCAATTTCTTCCCACACTCTTTCACCAAATCTAACGTAACTTGTGCAACGGCAGCGTAGATTCGATTCAGGTCAGCCAAATTGTTTGATAGGGAAGAAACATACACACAATCATTAATAAAACTCCAGAGAAAGAAACAGAGTGGTGTCAAGTCTGAGGATCGAGGTGGCCATGTGATTGGTCCTTCGCGGCCAATCCACAGGCCTGAGAAGCGATTATCGAGGCAACCTCGAACTTCCGTGAGGAAGTGAGGTGGTGCACCGTCTTGCTGGTAGTAAACCATCCCATCTCGATAATCGATCTGTGGAATTAAAAAGTTTTCAAGCATACCCAGATACATAATACCAGTGACAGTTTTCTCCACGAAGAAGCAAGGGCCGTACACTTCAATTTGCTAAGGGCACAAAACACATTAACTTAGGGGCCGTCACGAACATGCGCAGGGTTGCATGTGGATTATCGCTGCCCCATATTCTGCAGTTGTGGGTGTTCACCATGCCACCGATATGAAATGTTGACTCATCGCTGAAGATTATTGTGTTCAGGAATGTCTCGTCGTCTTCTACCCGATGCAACATTTCCCCTTAGAATCTCTCACGAGCAACCATATGTGCATCGCTAATGTGCTGTGCCATTGTGAATCGGTATGGTCTCAAGTGTAAACTTCTGTAAAGTACACGCCAAACAGTCTTTTGTGGAATGCCAGTCTCGCAAGACGCATATCGCGTTGATTTTTGTGGACTGCGGGCAAAAATCTCCCTAACCTGTTCGACAAAATCATCAACATGCATCTGGTGATTTAGTATCTTGTCACAGTGAACAACCTGTCTCAACAAAGTTCTTGTGCCAAGGGTAAATTGTAGGTCTGCTTGGAGGTTCTTTAGCGTTTCTGGTGCGAAATTTACGCCGAACAGTTGTTGCAGAGTTCGTTTCATGAAACAAAAACACACAGCGAGCACACCTCGCACCAGTGAAAGTAACCATTTTAACTGTGCACTACTCTGGCGCGCCTTTTTGGCGGAATGGCGTACTGATGCACTATGTGTATCAAACTTGAGGTTGCTTACTGCATAATGACACATCAAGTTATGTAAGTTATCTCAACAAATTTCTATATCATTCCAAAGTTGTAAAGTCCTTTTTGAATCACCCTGCATGTATACTGACAGTCTAATAAAGCAATTAGCGAAAGGAAGTATTGCGCCCGTTGGGGAGGAGATGATCACACATCAAGTTATGTAAGTTATCTCAACAAATTTCTATATCATTCCAAAGTTGTAAAGTCCTTTTTGAATCACCCTGCATGTATACTGACAGTCTAATAAAGCAATTAGCGAAAGGAAGTATTGCGCCCGTTGGGGAGGAGATGATCACACATCAAGTTATGTAAGTTATCTCAACAAATTTCTATATCATTCCAAAGTTGTAAAGTCCTTTTTGAATCACCCTGCATGTATACTGACAGTCTAATAAAGCAATTAGCGAAAGGAAGTATTGCGCCCGTTGGGGAGGAGATGATCACACATCAAGTTATGTAAGTTATCTCAACAAATTTCTATATCATTCCAAAGTTGTAAAGTCCTTTTTGAATCACCCTGCATGTATACTGACAGTCTAATAAAGCAATTAGCGAAAGGAAGTATTGCGCCCGTTGGGGAGGAGATGATGATCCAGGAGGTAAGAGTGATGGGTTACAAGATTTAAGTCAGGATTTTAGTCGGTATTTTAGGATGATATGGGACCCACGTAATGTCTTTCAAATACTGATGTTGGATAGGGTGTATACGAGCACAGCTATATTTGTCTATGGAAATTACCACAGGATGCAAAGTGAAATGATAAGAGCTAGTTTGAGACTCACTGGAGGATAGAAGAGGAATGAAGAGACTGGTCGGTACGCATAAGGCATTTCTTGGGAAGACAATGGGGAAACAACCACACTAAAATTTCTCAATAAAGTTGCTACGGAGGTGCAATCCCCTCCAGGACAGTCATCAAGCGTGGTAAAGAATAATCATCATTATTAAGGATATGCTGGCGATAAGAATTGGGATAAATACTGCGGGAAGATTTTGAAGGGAAGAGGGTACTTGATTTCAGGCATAAGGGAGTAGGGAAATTTTCATTTATAGGTAAGGGAGCCAAGGACTGGAACAAGATACCAAGGGAGGTGACGAACAATAAAATTCGGACTGTAAAGGATTTTAAAGAATAAATATGCACAAATCGTAAGTAGGTGTGTGGGAAAATTGACACTCGGAGATGAACTCTACCAAAATTAATAAATAATTATTGTAATAAATCATAAACTTTCTTACGTGTTCGCCAACCCAAAGGAAGTTATATAACTAATAAAGGTTTACTAGATTTTAAATCCAACTCATACACAGCTTATCCACGAAATTTTATGAGCAAATGTACATATAGGGCAGACATAAATAAATATATAATGTCGCTATAATTAATGTCGTAACGTAAGCAAAGGTGAAAGTGTGCGTGTGTGAATGTAATGAGTAGTGCACTCAAAAGAAACGAATGAATTTGATGCGCAGCGAAGACACAACGGCAAGCCTACAGAATGACGTCGTGTTCTTCATTCGTGACCGTGCGTTAAAATGCTTTCTCTCTGGTATAATAGCTCCAGCAAACACTCACCTCTATCTGCAACGCGCCTCGGCATCACAGCTGCGCCCTCTGAAAATCAAAAGGCCTCAAGTTAGGCAGCCACAATCATGAATATACATTACTCAACATCACTATTACTCCATGACATCAGCGCCTTTCCCCTTTTCCGCATATGTGTTCACTAAAACACATTTAGAGGCGGAATAGATGTTACCAGAGCACAGCTGTCAGGAAGATGTCGGGACATGACGGTAAAATACGACTCTTACGAAACTGAGACACTATGCACTTCTATACTCTGTTTAATAACAGAGGCGGTTCAAGGCCAGTCTGCTCTATTCCCACTCCGCTGCCCTTACCCCCTACATGCAAAGGGGAAATTTATCACTAGCCTACAGCGGTCAACCTGGAGGTGTATGAAGGACTGGGTAGGGGGGAGGTAAGGAGCGGGGTTATGGGAACATGGCCTCTAGCCAGTAGTTCGGGGTGTCAGGGTATAACCGAGAAATATGTTAATAAGGAATCTGCGGCCTCATGTAGCAAAATACCATCACATAGACGGAAGTAAGTTACTTGGGGGAGGGAGGAAAGGGAACTGGCTGACGATCTGAAACCACCATTAAATATTTTTGCGTTTGAAATAACAATACAAATCTTTATCAGTCGCACGTAATGGCCATAGCGGTGGTAATAGTTCAGTAGTAAGATGTATGATTGGGAATGTAGAGACCCTCACCTTCCAAACAGCTTGCTTTGTTTATCTGAAGATCGCCAACGGTGATCCGTGGTTAGGGGTCCCACTTTAAACCATAGGTCGTGAGGAAGGGAATTAGCTACTGTATCTCTTGTCGCACTGCTTGAGTAGTCAGCCTTCGACAATATCCACATTTTATTAAGAATAAATTAGTTTTAACGACGGCCTACAATTTTTTAAGTAACTGTTACAAAGTAAGGGATTTACTTTGGCGTATGAAATAAATATGACTAATTTTTTTTTAATGGCATTCGGCTACTGGGCCATACAGCCAGCTCAATGTGATTTGTTGCTATCAAGTATTGACACAAGGACACTACAACACGGACAAGACATTCACAGACACAACACTAAACACCCATGCCCTCGGCCGGACTCGAACCGGCGACCTTCGGTACGCGGAGCTAGCACTCTACTAGCCCCTAAGCTACCGAGGCCGGCATAACAGTAGTTCAAGCACCAGTTCGCTTTTACAGGCCACAGAACAAAACTAAAATATATCTGATTCTTCTTTCTTGACATAAAAACTATAGTTTTGTATATAGTTGCTGTTTGTAAGGAAACGAGTTGTTGCGAACTTGCCTTTAAAACTGTTTAATAACCTTACATCTGTATTTCAATGAACTGATTAAATTCAACACTAAAAATTCTGTAGTCGTACACAAATGCGAATCGTGTTAAAGATGTCTCCACGATGAAAGTCTTTTATCATTGGCGGGCACATTTTTTACGTTTAAAAAGATAGTTAATGATATAGGATCACAAATTTCAATTTTATATTCAGTTCAGGATATGAAACTACGTCCTGAGGAACTGGCAAAAAGATGAAACCATAAGCGAAGTGTTGCGTTATTATTCTACGCTAAACGAAGAAGATAAACATTACTCCGATTTAGAATTAAAATTGACTGAATCGACGTTGCAACGGTCGCCAATTCGCGTCCTAGCTATGAATCTGATTCTGATTTATGAGTGTCGCGTGGTGCCCAAAAAGAATGTACAATGCTTAGGAGAAAGAAAACTCAGATGCGTGAAATAGCCAAAAAGGAAGGTGTCATCTGAAAAAATATCAAATTCATCCACCTTTTCAGGTAATTGCTTCATACAGATATGTAAAGTGAACGCGAAGGATTTAGTGTCGGATATTTCACGACTGTTCACTGCGCAACATTTCTATGTTGTAACGTAATGCTTGCCGCTCAGGTTTGTGTCAAACCTTTGTTCGTTTTTATGAGTACCTAAAATGAAATATTCATCTTAAGAAATAAACTGTCCTTACTAAAAATATTTTGTACGCGTGTTGTTTCGGAGAAGTTAAAGGCATGTTATGAGTATGAAAATTGATAAATGTAGCTGGTTAAATGTAGGCTACTACTATTACTAGTAGAATATAACAATGGGGAAAGAAAGGGGGGAACTACGCAATATAGCCAAAACACAATCTTTTTCAGAACTCCAGGAGTAATGTTTACAATACACTAATACGCGTTTTCTTATTTAGAATGTGTTTTCCTATTTTCGATGTAAACGAAAAAAAATTTATCTATGAAACCATGTAAACATCAAAGTGCCCTTCGATCGTGATTAAGTTTTAAGTTTTTATTCAGAAGGATTATAGTAACATTATTTCGAGTATTTTTATACTTCCACCTTTGATCCAATTCCAAATTTCCTCTATGAACCAAGGCATTCAGCTAGCTTCTTTCGTAATATCCAATGTTTTTTTACCAGCTTTGATTATCTCCCTCTCTTCTTTGCATTCCACTCTTTTCCAACTGAATTTCTTTTACAGTTACTTTTTGATGCACATCTACAGTCTTTGCAAATTTATCTTTCATGTGAAATTCAAGTTAGAACTTTCCTAAGTTGGTACCTTATTCTCTTAATTTCACAGTGCACTCTACATAATATTCATAACTGTCGGAGTGTTGTCTGGGTGTATATCAGCTTCCAGATATGCTTTACAGTTTAGAACTATTTTTCTGAATCCCTGTTTAGCCATGATATCTACCGATAACTCCTGGAGGTTTCCATATGCATATCGTTCTTGCATTAGCCTTATATAGAGTGTTTGTAACGATCCAGAGACCAGGAATATCGTTAATCTGGCTAAGTCCAGCAACATTTAACTTAAGATGTTCCGTTTACCTTCTTAATATCACTAATCTTCTTGTTCTATTCAAATTTCAAACATCCCACGCTCCGACTCGAAATTGTTTCCGCATTTCCCAACCTGTGCTTTTAGGTGTAATTATAAGCTAACACTGTCGGTCAGTTTTCTTCGATGGTGTTTTCGATTTTACAATTCGTTGACAATAGAGCGCAGGAGTCTAGGACTGCAGAAAAATCAGTTACTGCGATAGAAAATCGCATCCCTAAATGAACTCCAGAATATGGTGTCTGCAGAATGATTAAGTTTCAAAAATGTGAACAAAAACCAGAAACGAGAGAAAATAAACTAACTGCTAGCAAAAATCATTGACCTTGCAGATCAGAATAATCTATTTACCTGTAACAGAATAAAACAATCAATTTCTCAATATCAAATTTGAGAGTGGCAGCATTTTGAGAGTGGCATGGCCTGTATCTTTTAAGTGAGCAATCGTCTCAAGTTTAAACTGGTTCTGATAACACAGATTAAACTGTAATTAGTCTGAATAAAAACTTGAACACAGATCTGTCTGGTACCAAAGGTTGATAATCTATGCACAAGACATTAGTGGGATGTTATAGCAAACAAAAAGATACACCTTGTAACTTATCTCTTACCTTCCGCTTTCTATTTAACCAATCTTTAATTAGTTAGTTCAGGGGATAATTTTATTAATTGAAGTTTATGTAAAAATGTCTTGGTAATAAGTCATAATATTCTGTGAATATCATGTAAAATACTTGTGGGTTAGTGTATCAATGTTTGTAATAATTAACAATTGCTTTTGAAAGTGTACATGTTAGTTTAAAAGCGTTTTAACACATCCCCGCGGCGGCTTCTATATTTTTGGCTCAATTTCAGTTATTTTTATTTTCTAAGTTTAAAGTAACATTTGAAACCTTTATAAGTTACTATTTAAAATTATTAGCATTTAATTTGGAACGGCAGTAAGAACTTTTAGATTGTTATAAAGATATTTCAGCCTTAACAGATCATCAGGCCTAACATTGGATTGGAAGAAGAAGAGAAGGTATTTCAGAAGTAACCGAATATATACGGTGGCTGTTGGTTTTGTGGAACCATAGTAGCCAAAAGCACATCGGCTGCCGGTACCTTTGAAGTCTCCCAGAAGATTCGGTGAATGTAGATATAGGAGCGCTCTGCGAGCACGAACGGAGTTGTCAAGTACAGTCGTTTAGCAAAAAATTTATGTACTGTCTGCATAAGACCATGGTGTTAACTGTGAAACGGGTACTTCTTGCAATTCGTTCTTACCCAAGAGGATACGCAGATTGTTACCGATAGCATTACAAGTCTCTCAGACTTTCACGGAAATGCACCTTAAACTTCACTGCAACTCAGAAACTCAGAAAAAGGGAGTTAAATATAATGAATGTGCATTTATTTTTAATTTGTTTATTTGTGTTTTACGGCTCGTCGATTTCGTGATCATTAGAAGATTGTTTGCTGTTGTGCTGTGCACATAATGAATGATAAGAAACAATCTGCCCATGAGTACCATAGTTATCAGCTCAATTCTTGGGAAGGTTGATTTTTTTTTTTTTTAAGTACTTAGGCAAATTAATAAGAGACAACATGAAAGGGGATCAGAAAATTACATTCGGTAGTAGGAAAAGTCAATTCTAGACTGCGGTTGATAAGTCGAATTTCAAAAAATCATCATAAAGGCTTAACAGGAAAAAAAAAAAAACCTACAACAACACTTGGCACGGCCTTTGCGGAAGTATTACAAATTTGTTGCAGAGAATGGCCTTCGATTCCCACATATGAATAAATTTCTCATTCAAGAATGCAGTAAAATAGTTCGACAACCAACATAGTTGTCTCTCAACAAACAAAAGGTAAAATCAGATGCCGTACTGATCTCTATATGGAATCTTTCTTTCCTGGTACTGTTATGATTTAAAATGCACAAACTGTAGATCATTTATGGTGCAAACCACCCACCGCCATACACAGTCTGTGAATTGCTGAGTGAAGACATTATATATTAGAGCCGAGACATGATTGTGGGCAAGGAACATTTAGTAAATCAACTATTGCCTTTACGAAGAAGCCAGTGATTTCGGGAACCTATGGAAAACCGAAATCTGGATGGCAGGACAGCGGATCTAAACTGCGCCCTTGCAGATGCCAGGTCTGAGTGATACCACTCGTCTACCAGAGTTGGTGTTTTCTGTATCATAAAAGGAAAGCAGCATGTGCAGCAGATATTGTTAATAGTCGAGAAAGGTCATTATTTGTCTTGGGATATATTTAACTGACGGCCAGTGAGCTGGCTGCTGGAGCTGAACAGTGTGAAATATTTAAACTGGAGACCTTTTATTGCCAAAATCTTACACGTTTGCTGCGCTGCACCGTTTAAGGTAAGCATTAAGTTCTTTACGTCTCGTAATAAAAGGCGAGAGAGGATTGGGTACAACGGATGAATTGATATAAACCATCCCGGCATTTGCCCTCAGTGATTTCGGTAGACATGGAAAACAGAAATTTTGATGGCCGTTCGGGAGTTTGAACCCACGTTATTCCGAACGACAGGCCCGAACGATACCACTCAGCCACTTGCCTTGGTTCAAACATAAAATCCTCTTGAAAGTTATTTCGTGAATATAAGAAGATGCATTTATCGCTTTATAATTTGTGTCAAATAATGTGGTCTATTTACATAAGGTATTTGAATACAATCCTTGAAGTTGATCGAAGGAAGCAAATCGACGCTTTCCAGGATTCTCATGATTGTTTCGACTGCCAAGTCTCGATGCACAAAATTAACTTTCTCGGAGCGAATAACTCTCTCCACAAACGTGACAGTGAACTAATTGTTCATTCTTCTTGCAGCAGCCGTTATTTTCCACTTTCTTCGCTTTATAAAAGAATCTGTGAAAGTTAAGCCACCACCACAGAACCACGTACAATTGTCTCTGTTGTTCTCACTTAACGTAACGTACGCATTTAACAGAAACATACAGGTAGATACATGTCATATGAGGAGCTATATCCCGTGTCAGTGCAAAAAAATAAAAATAAATAATAATAATAATTATTATTATTTGGTAACGGTAAAAGTTGTTATCCACATCATTTCAGGTAATAGTGTTTAGAAGAAGCGCCTGATAAAGAGCCGCTAAGCCGCCAGGTAGAGATGGGCAGGTCCGAGATTTTAAAGGAGTCGGGTCCGGATGTACATCCAGCGCTGCGGACCTGCATCCAGGTTCCATGTCCGCGGACCTGTATGGGTCCGGCTCTACAATCGGGCGGGCGGAGTGAATGGCGGAACTGGATCTGTGCGGACCTACATCCAGTTACGTGTCCGGCGGAGTTGTATGGGTCCGGTTCTACAATCGAGCGCGCGGAGTGTATGGCGGAACTGGATGTGTATGGACCTACATCCAAATACGTGTCCGGCGGACCTGTATGGGTCCGAACCTACAATCGAGCGTATGGTGGATACAAATCCTACCAAGGAGAACTGCAGTATGAGTTATGTGTTCATCCATTAATTTATGAAATGAAAGTATTAATTCTGATAATTTTGTTTTATTTTTGTCTGAAACTCACAATTGTACGTAATATTAGAAAATCACAGCATAATCAGACTTGATAATGATAAAAGTAAAAGTAAAATTTCTGTGGGCTTCTATAAGAATATAATGAAATCATTTCTTAATAATGTTTAAGTACTACTAAAAAAAATCGAAAGTCTTTGTTAACTGTTAGTTTTTTTTACTAAAAATGAAATTATTCAAGACTCAACATCTTGAGATAAATATTGCCTTTCCACAATATACCAGCTTAAGAAACAGTTTATTATAAATGAACAAAAAACAAAATTGCAAGTATAACTTATTTTAAACTGTGAGGGAGAAATTACGTGATATTTGTTCTTATATTATGTATAGTGTTTTGCTCTGTATACTATGTGAAACTATTTTGATTGAGTGAATAAAACGTTGACGTGAGTGCTAAATCGAGTGCGATACAATGCATTTTAATCAAACAGTAATATTTATGTTTTGCCAGCTACCATAACGTGTTTTTGGTGCTTTCAAAATCTTTATTTTATTTTGTGCAATTTCAGAAACTTTTAATTTATTTGTAATTTTATTTAATATTATTTCCAATTTATCTGAACGTATTTTTGATCAAGATTTAATTCTTAGTAATAATAACCGATTGTTTGAGCCATTGTTAGAAGTTCTAGAAACGACTGGATTAAAAAATATTTCTGTAAAAGCGGCCAGCAGAGTAGCTCGCAATAATGTTACATAATCATTTATATATATTACTAACTGTTACCCGCGACTTCGTACGCGTGGATTTAGAATTTGATTGTTAGAATTGGATATACAAAGCTGAAAATTATCTAAGATGTCCCAAATAACACTGAGTCGGCATAATATGACGGGAACGCCATCGATATACCATTCTACCTTCGAACCTGTCTCATGACTAAAACTGTTATTCATATCGGAAAAAGTATCCTATTTCGTTCCCAAATATACAAAGTATTTCCTTGTCATCGGTATAAACATATATTCATCAAAATGTAAAATAAAAAAGATGGAGACTCACTTTCGCATACACAATATTATTAGTTTAGATCACACAAAAACTACCTGTGGAACCAGTATACCGTGAATAAAGTTAACGCTTTCTAGCGCCAAAGATTTGCCAGAACATGGTATCCTTACTATAAAATCCTAGACTTGGCTCGAACTATGAAAAACAATTCATAAAAATATTTGTGCCCAATGGGATTAGATCCCGAAGCAACGCTGAAGGATTAATAAGAAGCAAACTCCTTACCACTACGCCACCCTAACAATGCTGGAAGCAGTTGCGCATTACAAATATAGATATATATTATGCGTTTGTCTTTCACAGTTGAGATAGTTTTCATAATTTAATGACAATATGTTCTTATTTATACATAATATAGTATCCCATCTCGATCCTAATGTCAAACAGCATCTTCCCGTCAAATTTCATCACGATCGGAGTATCCGTTTAGCCCAAGGAACGTAACAAACAGACAAAGACAGACCGAGTTACTTTCGCATTTATAATATTAGTATAGATATGTATAATGTTCCTTGGAAACTCTACGAACCGTGTTTCTGCAATAAAGAGATGTTAAATGTATTATCTGATTTGTCCTTAAGCCATCAGAATTCAGAAAGTTAAAAATTCTAGACACTTTGTGATCAATCAAACTGAACATTAAAAGTTTAATAATACTACAACGCATTAAAATCACAAGTTAAATTATAAGTCCATTCTTATTTAGCACGAAAAACACTCCTCACCTTAGAAGCACGAACCCGACCAATAAAAATGTACTACCGGGTTTTAGCTACCCATTGGCATTTAATAGTTATTGTAATTATCTACTAGTAGTAAGACATTAAGAAATAGTTTTTCATTTATAATCTCATCTTTTAACAGAACTGTAATCGAATCGTAGAGTAAATGACATTAAACTCTTCAGAACACAGATTTCAAATCGGAACTGTAATGAAAAACTGCGTTCCAGCTCCGCGGTTGCAGGTCCGGCCGTGGTTCAACCTCCGGCCACGCGAGAACTGTGGCGCTGTTACAGGTCCGACTGGAAGCAGGTCCAACAAGCTCTCGGATGTACATCCATCCCTAGCGCAAGTGATACGGGTCCGCGGAACTGTATCCATCCGGACCTACCCATCTCTACCGCCAGGTTCGGGGCGCTGCTCAGAAGTTGACGCAGTGTGTTGGTGTCAGTAGACACACAATATGCCGCTTTTAAACAGGTTAGAGTCCGTGGGAGTCGTAGGAATGCAGGCGGAAGGTTGGGTTTTAGTCGAATCAGTCAACAACTGCGCTACTGTGCATTTATGAGTTAAGATCATGTATAGGTTCTCTACCATTCCAGACTCGCTATCATTTGTTTGCGGGCGATTTATACCTTGCAGACCTAGGAGATGGTTGTGAGTAAATAATGCGAAGGAATTTGATCATGGACTTTAAGAAGGAACTGTCCTTGCATTCAATTTTTGAAACCAAGTGAAATAAAATCTGGATGGCCGGAGCGGCAATAGGATCCGTGAGTGCTAACCAATTTCTCTGTCACCGTGAGATATACAGCTGCGTCAGTAACCCTTCTATAGACACGCACGATCACATGGCATATTTATGAGTAAACACATCGTTTCCGGTAAGCTTGATTGTTTTTTTTTTTTTTTTTTTTTTTTTTTATTGACACTTGGTTACAAGACCATACAGCAAGCTTGATTGTAACTGGTCGAGAGCGAATAGGATGCTCGATTACAGACTGGCGAAACCTCGTAGATTACTCACGAATCTCAACGTGGTGTTAAATTCGCATGACCGAGGTATGTGGGAATCATAGAACCCTAGACAGCGGCCAAATCCGGACTTCAATGTGGAGTGATGTATTTTCGCCAATCGCGGAGTTATGATGCGCTAAAATCAGTGCCTTTGATAGCAGATCCCAGACTACAGCATCACGTTGAGGCATTTTGTGTCCTTACTTAAAAGCTTGGTCCAAGGAACCACAGCATTGGCTCTTTTTACATTATAATACACACTCAAATACATCAGGAACTTTCTTCAAATGTTTGGATACCATTCCACAAGTTTCCTAGGCGGCCTCTTGCAAAGATCTGTTTCTGTGAACTTAATACAAACTATCCTCAGTGTAGCCTAAAATATACTTACTGAGCTAAATTTTTAATTTCTGTGGTCAAGATCTCAAGCAAAACTTAATGATTGTTTTTCCCAAAATAAAAACAAACAACATTCCTACTCGTCAAGATACAATTTAATGAACCCCTGTAAATAGGCATATTAATTCTCTTGCTTTTTCCATGGAGTATGATTTCCCAGCGATGCGATAACAATTTTGCTAATTCCAAGAACATGTTAATCTAACAAATCTAGATGACAAATCTAACAAAGTTAAATTATAGAGATCCTAAATGTAGGTCATACAGAATCTCAGTGGGTGGGCGTCTATTAGTTTGTTCTACATGGTTATATGTAGTCTCTCGAAGCTCGTTCCGTTTCTATGTTGTTCTTGTCTAGAGTTGTGGACGGGGAGCTACCAACTGGAGGTTTATGTAACTGCAATCTGACAAATCGTATCTACATGAAGAGCCTTGTATGTTACACTGTATTCTAACACATTAATATAATGGACAAACTGTTGGCTAAAAAACAAAAGCCTTAATCTGATTTGTAGTGGTGGTGGGACTTGGTAGTTAATTAAATGCATAGTTAGTAAACTAAATAAAACTGCTGTCAAAACTCCATTTCACGGCTGGAAAAAAATAAAAATATAAAGCGGAGAAGATTTGAGCACTGTATTTTATGATGATAATACTAATTTCCTCCTTCTAATCTACGTGCTTGACAATAAAGAAAAAGAATACTTTGTATTCTAATCGCATTCATAATATTAAGATACCTGCATTATTTTTATTTATGAAACTGTAGAAACCTTAACTATTAGCAAAGCAGCGCCGGATTTTTATAGTATTAAAATCGTGTTAAAGCTAAAACCTAATAAAGTTCATAAAACACAGCGTCATGTGGAGGACGCCCAGTTTCTTTCATAACAATCTTCAGTTTAGATTTTTTCCTTTAGGGCATTACGCCTTGTAGACGAGGTCATTAGAGGACGGATGGGACTGGGGGACAAGGAACGGGAATGAATTCGCCTAAACTGATTTGGAGAAACTCTGGAAAATACATATCTGGAGGACCTGAATTCCAGGCCGGAGCTATACCCTCCACAAATCTGGCACTGCAGCCTACTGTTTAATGTGCAATCCGAATCACAGAGCGATTTCCTTTACTTGATATAAACAACGCAAGTTCTGTAAAAATTAAGGTCCCTACTGAGCACCTCACTTCTCAAAGCAAACGCTCTGCTAGTATACATAGCTACCTGGCCACACCTAAAAATTAAGAGGTACGAAAATACTTGGAAGCAAGAAATTTAATGTCTATCTCTTCTTAACAGGGACTTATTGTAAGTAACAATAGAAATAATAGCAGCAGAAGCAGTGATCTTAACACAGTAGATTATTTTTCTCTTGAACCTAGTTGGTTAGTATCGCGGAATTATGACTCTTTAACTGTAATAATTTGAACAACAATCAAAGCCGTTCTCTGTTTTGCGGAACATATACCTCTCTTGTGAGTGATAAGGCGCATTGCTTTTGAATTTTATTTTAGCGGTCACTGAACACAACTCCTAAAATAAATATGATGAGCGGTGCTATGAATTAGTGGTTTGCTGTCTGCGCTAGTGACATTGTGACTCGACCTCGCGCCTGGTTAAATGGGTCCCCGCAGTCACGACTAGCACCGACTGGCGTCAAGCTCAATCAAGGACTTCATAAACTACCAGCCATTCCAAAAATGCCGTTATACACAAAAACTCCTCAGTTTACAGTTTCTGTCCTAAGACCACGAAATTTATGTTACTAGTAATTGATGACACAACACAAGTTCGAAATTATCGGCTCTGAGCAATGGTTAGTAGATAGAACACCGTGATTACCACGTTTTTGTTTCCCCATCGATTCTGAGTGTGGAAAAACTTACGAAGTATTCATCTTCTACATTAAAGGTTTCCTTACAAGCTGTCAACTTACGCCTTCCCTTGGTGCCATAAGGGTAATATGTGAAAATTTCAACACGAGGTAGCAACGGCGTTAATCGCTTAAAATCTAGAGGAGATGCAAAGTAGTATATGATGTGCAGATTACTGAAACTGCAGAATTATAACATACGTATAAGGAAAGCACCACCACGTTTTTAGAGCATAAGTAAAAAATGATCCATTAAAATAGTGAGACGCAAAGAAAGAATGCCCACTGCACTCCAGCAATATCGAAGGATTAACGACATAGTTTGAACGAAGAACGAATGACAGGGTTTGTATGGTAATTATTCGAACGGAACGCAACCTCAGTGACAGTTCGTCTGTGTGTGTATCAAAGAGAACAGGATTTGTGGAAAATCTGCCTTTGGACTACGAAATCGAAATGACATACCGCATTTGTCGCACTGTATTAAATGAAGCGTACACTTTTAAAACAACATTAAAATCATCGTGAAAAGTGTTTGTCACTATATGGCTTCACTAGTAGGCTTATTATGTTTCTCAGACCACTCTTAACCGAGATCCACCTGTTTTGACGTTCGTTGAAAGGCGCCGCCATAGTGACTGTGGGAAGTAAAACGGGTCCAGATTCAATCCTAGTGAATTTTTCGGATGACCGCAGTTTTAGGCGCTTTTTTTTGTAATTGCCTGGCCAAACACTGGGATGGTAGCCAATCCTACCACAAAAATTACACATTTCGTACAAAAAAAAGACAGTTTACAGAATACCACAGTTCACATCAGAAACAGGATGTCACTGCAGAGATGTTAAAATATTATCTGACGACAATAATATCAGTACCATGATGTGTAAATATAATTTTATCAGCTTTATTTTTTCCTTGTGGTGTAGCTATCAAAAACATACTGTATTTTCACTATACACATGGTATAATGGTTCTTCAGTGAGTACCGTACTAAATTTGTTTAGACAGATCTGCGTTAAACAGTTAGGACCTATAATAGAAGCAATAACTTCTATACGCTGAAATGAGCCATAAATCAACTAATAACTTGCACATTGTAGAAGTTTTCGCAAGTCATGTTTGCCATTTTTAAAGCCAATCCAAACGGTTCATGATTTATGTCATGTAGCTACTTCATATAATTTTGTGATACTTTTCAAGAGGTTAAAAAGTTTTATGAATAACCATGTGGTGGGAAATCGCATTATTATAAATCCACTAACGTGTAGATGTGTAATTTCGTGTCAAGTTATGGTACTTAACTTCAGCTTAAAGTTTCACAGTTCTTCACAATTTAAAACACATCAAGTTATGTACTTTCAGTTAAGTGTTTGCTTTAGTATGAGGCCGTCTGCAACATCTTGCTTTGACCTATGCGTCAGTCTGTTTACTTTCTCACACAGTGATGTCGGCACTAAATTTACAAGCGTTTACTGCACTACAGCTTCGACAAAGAAAGTGTTAAAGCTATTTTTATGCTACTTCAATGAAAGCTATTGTTTCCAGTCGCAGCGTGTATTAAAGAACGGAGACATAAATTTTGGCGATTTGCATTTCGAAGAGATTCTTGATGCTATTCATACAACTATGAAACTGTGATACTACGTGATCAGTACTTGTGATCGTCGGCTATTCAGTAGCTAAGGCAATAGATGCCATCATTACTTGATACAATCAAAAACAATTCCCGGACTAAAACAAGACTAATTAACAGAAAATTATACAACCATCACGAAAAGTTTTGTTGCGTGATGACATTATTTAACCGGGAGATAAAAGTGGGAAAATACTAATCAACAGAGTAGTGTTGTTTGTGGTATGTTCGCTATAGCTCAATCGGAGATCGATATCGAAGCAGCCATGCGGTTCCTGACGCGAAAGACAAATAAAAGCCTTTCATAGATCTAATCATCCAACAACCAAGATTCGCTGCCGTATTTGTCAGTGAAACACAAGAGCAAGAGTATATCATGTCGCAGTCTATAAAGCTGCACTGTCGTCTTTAGTGCCAGGAATTCCTATCACTAATGTCTGTTTTTCGATTTTTAGGGTTGGCTTTCTAATTTTATCAAACATTATTTTCACGTCATTTTACAAAAAACTTTATGAATGTCATGTTATTGAGCTGTTTCTAAGGGAGGTGTTCTTTTTTCCGGGACCTACTTTCCTACCTCAAGCTATTGATGGATTTTTAATTAGAGAGCTTTTAAGGGCCTAACTCACGGGGTTCCCTATTTAGTCTACTGGAGGAAAATTCTAGTACTGTACTTACTATTTACAAGGGACCTAACTTACGGCGGTAGGACCTATACCTACTTATGTCTATCGGAGGGCTGATGCGTATGGAAGTCTATAGGGTATAGTATCCTTGTAGGATGCCTTCCAGGTAACATGTCAAATACAAATTAAAAAATAATGGCATCAAATATATTAGTTAACACATTTTAAAGAAGCTTTAACCAAATATGCAATGTAGTGTCCAATGAAAAAATAAATGAAAGGGCAAAGATTTTATTTTTTGTAATCAAGCTTATTATTTGAAGAAATTCGCTGTCTTGATGCCTCTTTGTTTTCTGTTAACTGCACTGTGGCATTTAGTTTTGATTTTCAACGGTTTCCCGATATAATTCCAGACTAATGCAGGGATTGTTCCTTCAAAAAAGCAACTGCCAAATTCCTTCCCGTTCTTTACCCCCGTCCTTTCCGCCTGTAATAATCTCGAAGTCGACAAGGTGTAAAGCCATAAGCAAAAAAGTCATTTAGCTTCAGAGCTTCATTTTCAGAGTAATTTTTTGCGTTATAAACTGATGGTTTGTAACAATTGAAAAATTTTGTTTTTAGAGGTAATTATGTCTCCTAGAAACACTTAAAAATGCATTTCTGCCCGAAAAAAAAAAAAATCTTTGGCGTTATGTTTATGATAAAATATGCCTGTCTGCACTTTTTGGATTATAAACTTTGTGCTACGATTTTGTGGTTTGTGGCTTAGTTCCAGGTAAGCAGTAAGATCATACTGTCTCCCGACAGTATTTATTCCAAGAACTCATTTCCTTCAACACAGCAATTCTGATTGGATTATGATCAGACAGCGTTCTTTGGACGAGGTGTAAGTGATATCTGGGAACGGGGAGTTCAGTAAACGTTTCGTAAAATAAATAATAGAAAATACCATGGACAGCCGTAAGATGAAAATGTATTGTGAATGTTTGGATCCGTGAGAATTAATTGCAGTTTTGAAAGTGTTCGACGAACGAGGACTGTGTGCTCGTTTGTTCTCCCTTCCCTAAAGAATCGGCACAATTTTTACACATTTTTTCGTCCATTTTACGTTCTTTATACGTTTAAATTAGCTGTCTGAGGATTTCAGTGCGACTAAGGTATTTTTTTTTTTTTTTGTTGAAAAAAAGAATAAAGATATACTAGTCTCAAATCGTAATTGGACATAGCTAATGCAGATAAATGAAATGCCACTTGGAGATTACGTTCCAGCAATTAAATGCATAGATCTGAGTGACAGGATCTTAAACAAGATAAGTTACTGCACAAGTTTTATTCCAAACACTCAAAAGATATTGCTAGGATACGCAGAAATGACCCTGGTATACCCGATATCGACTTCGTATAGAAGAAAGTGATCAAAGTAAAGCAAAAGCGGTGTACACACAACGCAGCAGCAATGTCTAGTTATCCTTCTCAGCAAACGGTGAGCATGCATATTTTGCTTCGTGTGGCTACTTGGAATCATCTGTTTCAAAATGTATCAGGCTAAGTTACGTACACCAAGGAAGGAATGCTTACTGTGATCAGCGCGTGATCTAATCCTGAATCCCATTCAGAAGCATAATAGTGGGAACTCAAATGTGAAACAGTCCAGCCTCTATTGCCCAAAGCAAATTCGATTTAGTAAGGACGATGCTCTCATTATCACAATTAATTTGGATGAAAAGAGACTAGGGTATTTTTTAACAAGCAGTGACGGGGTCTTATACCACTCAAAATTTTCCTGCTTGTGTTGGGATTGGCACCACCTGGGGCTCAACCCACAAAGCGTCAAAGCCGTCAGGTAGCTGTCGCCACAGAAGCAGTGTACCGTACACACCTGTCCGCTACAGCCAACCCTGGGGCAGCGTGAGTGACACGTGATAGCTGGCGGCTCAGTACCGCAGCTCAGGAACAAAAGAACCAAAGCCACAACGGGAGCAATAACGTAATGAGAACTGTAGAAAGGACGCCGAGAAACTTTTGTTACTTTCTTAAATGAGAAAGTGTGTTAAAAGATAAAAAGAAAATGGATTGCAAAAGCAGAAACATAACACCGATGTATGTCCGACCGCGATACGAAACTGAATAAATAAGCAAACAAGTTGAAGTAAACAACGACCGACCGAAATGTAGTGAATCTTATTTACCGAGGTCCAGATAGTCAGAACTGGAAGAGGTTTGGCGAGGGAATGCGGCTAGGGTGTGTATTCCGGAAATCATCTAAAACAGAAGTCGGGATGATGGTACTATCAAATTCCAGATCAAAATTATTAATGCTCAACCACCTGGCTCTATACAAGCTATGCCACTGCGCCAGTAAGTTAACAATGACTCCCATTCAAACATGGTTAGTGCTCGTGATGTGTGGAAAAAAAATCGAGATGGTTTGAGTAGCAACAGGATAACATAATCAAAATGCAAAATACAAAGTAAAGATACATGAAAAAGTAAGAAGCAGCAACAACTCAGTGACTGTTTAAACTCAAAAGGAATAGGATCTGAAAAAAATAACTGTATGGAGAGTCAAAACAGCGGTTAAAGTGCATACTTCTCAGTAAGAGGAAACAACTGACATCTGGTTTGCCACTCAACAAAAAGGCTGAACTAAGTGAGTTAATAATATTTTATCCATGATGGATTGGTGGAACTTCCGCGACTGTGATGTCAAATATGGGTTGTAAAAATACAGCAACCAGTCACAATATGATGTTGTTTATTAAACCATTACTGGTTTCGAGCTATACCTGCTCATCTTCAGATGCAAAATGACAACCATACATTCCTGTATATTGCATTTGTTGATGTAAACATTTACAAACCATCTGAAGATGAGCAGGTATAGCTCGAAACCGGTAATGGTTTAATAAACAACAACATCATATTGTGACTGGTTGCTGTATTTTTTACAACCCATAAGTGAGTTAAAAAACTAAACGGTGAAAATTTCTAAGAAGGATCTATCAGAGATAGGTCCTGAAAACATTAAGTGGCGACTGATCGAGGAAAAACAAAAATTAATACCTGAACCGACGTTGCAATTGCCCGAGGTTCATGGTATCGTTGACATAGTGCACCGCATATTGTTTCATTATTTCGTAAGAGGTCTTGCGCCTATATTTAGCATCAGACTACTTCCAAACAGGGCACGCATTTAAGCATAGGATACATAGGCTGTATCCTCGGGGCCCGCACCACAACCCCGGGCCCCGGGGGCGAGCAGTACAGCTAAAAAATAAGAAGGTCGCCCATAAATTTTTTGGTCCGAAATTGAGCATAGATAGCCACAGGCAGCCGCCGGTCGGATGGTCCACTGCCGACAGGGGGGCACGCACCACATGTATAGCCTAGGGGCCCACAGAGCCTAAATGCGGTCCTGCTTCGAAACACCAGTGTTTATTACGCAATAGAAGTAACTCCATATTTCCGAGAATTACAATCACGGTAGAACATTATAAAAGCACAATTTGCAGAAAAATGTAAATGCGTTGAACAAAATGTAGTTAACATTAGCAATAATTATAGGAGCAATATCTTCAGTAATATAAATAATCATGGAATGTAACAGTTCAGTAAAACAAAAACATCTGCAACTCTGTGTATCCAGTATTGCTCTCATATATACGATTAATTACATAAATTCTCTTTGTGCTTCAGTTCTCTCTGTATTGCGTTGTTACATTTTAAACTGATATCAAATATGCCGGTAGTCTAAGTGTATATATATAAATCTGCTCGTAAAATCGAAAGGTAATTTAGCTTCCAAATCAGACGCTATGAGCTGATCTCAGCAAAGTAAACGAATAAACTGTCCAAAGAAAGGTAGTCACATTGAACTACTGGATCCGAATATTTCTGCAATGTATTTAAACCTTTAATATGCGTAGCATGAGAAGTTTAATACACTTTTAAGGTACTTAAAAACAAAACAAAAAGAGCAGTTTGCCCCGAAAGGTATGAGTGAATTATCTACAACTTCTTGACCTGTTGTATTTACAGAGCTATCTGTACATCATCTGATGTACTTGTCTAACGACAAGACCCTGCCATTATATCCGTCTCCATCCATTTACGTGCCAGGCGCAATATGATATACTCCACACGTTATGCCTTCCATCATATCTATTATTTTCCTACGTCTTCTCCATTTTTCTTTTACCGTACCCTCTAAAGTTATTGCTAGGATACCTCTACGTCTCTAGACGCAGTGAACCAGTGGAACAGTAGCAAGCATTTATCGGACAAGACGGAACGTAATTGCCTTGCTCTTCAACGTGATGAAACGGCTGATATGCACACAAATGACTGATTAATTGCTGACGATTAGATATGAGTCTAAGTGCTGTTTTCAGTAGCGACAGCTGTTTGAAAGATAACTGCAACAGACGTATTGACAATTTGGCAGATGCAACTCGAACAATGTAGACTCTCAACTAAATTTCAGACATCAAGGCAGTCAGTCTTACCTAAAGCTAACAAAACAAGACCATGATATGTGATCGGAACCCAGTGTGGTTCAGTGCGCACACTGGACAGTGGAGGTACAACGGACCGGGCAGGAGCCCAAGCTCCCGAGTACCAGCCGCCCTCATTGCGGTTCTTTGACAGTTTTCCACAGACATCAAGGCGAATGCCGGGAAGGTCACCAATCTCCACCTCATAATATCACACATTTTACAAACAAAAATTACACTTATCACACGCTGACCAAAGTTACATGTAGGGCAACAATTCAAATGCCCTAGTAGCACTTGGTACGACGTGGAAGTAGAGATAAAATTCTTGGAGTTAACAAGGGCATGTGGCCGTAAAACCCATAGCTCCAAATTTGATCATGCTAGTGATGAGTAAAAGATCATCGAAGGTAACCGACCCAAAATGTTGGGAAAAGATGACGAAGGTGAAGAAGAAGAAGGATGATCTGTAAAGAGAAAAAATTATACTCAAACTGCAGTCTTACTGTAATTTTTATCAACACACATCATTTTTATTACTCACAGCACGTTTTCGCTATGTGTTTAAGTACATTTAAGTACACGTAAGTACAGTATCTTTGTGTGTGAAACTATATGTACCACCAACATAGGTACTATTATTTCTAGATAATATTTTTATATAAGGATGAAAATGGACTGCGATCAAAGCGTTGTAATTAATCTTCCTAAATCTCTCTCGCTGACTGACGGAAATGTCTTGTACTAATCGTAAAACACTAATACCATATTATGCTTCAGTGTATCAAGCTTCTTTCACACACGCCTATGCCTTAGGCGCTACACGAACCATCGATCCTTGCTGAAGCGAGTCGAACTCGCTAAATCACACGTTGCGGCAGTCGTTATGATTGAAGCTTCCGGAGGACAATGGTGTAATATGCCATTAGTAAGTAGTAAGTAGTAGTAGAGACAGGCTGGTAGGTCATATTTTGAGACATGCTGGATTGGTTAATTTGTTAGTGGAGGGAACAGTTGAAGGTAAGAACTGTAGAGGTAGACAGAGATTAGAATATATGAAGCAGATAATTGAGGACGTGGGTTGTAAGGGGTATGTAGAAATGAAGAGGTTAGCACAGGATAGGAAGGGATGGAGGATTGCATCAAACCAGTCTAAAGACTGAAGACAAAAAAAAAAAAAAAAAAAAAAAAAAAAACAAACATCTTTAAGTAACAGAAGAGATGTGATGTATCAACGAAAGTAATTTTCTGAGGTAGCCACAGTTCCAATGACGAAGTTTTAAATACGCCCGTGAGTTTCACCGTAAAGCAACTATTAAAGATCTACAGCCGTTTAATCGGTTTCCCAAGTCGAAACCAGTTCCAAATAATACAATTACAATCAAACATTATGTTTTAGGATCGTAATTTTTCACGGCGTTGAATATTAATATATTTCTCTCGGGCTTCCAGCCGTGTTAATATATCATATTTGCGGGACGTTTCGAAGGCGTCCATCTCTGCCTCCATTCTCAACCAAATGTCAGTGTATAACTGTTCGTTTATTCAGCCGCTGCTACGGAAACGGTGGAAAACAAAAACCAACACAACGCGATTACGTCATCCGCTCTTCTGCTCGTTACATGCGCGAAACTGTTTCAGCATTTTAATCGCCGGGTTCCAGGCCGCACTGAGTTGATAACCAGTGTCCCTGTTCACTAATAAATCAGTTAATCTTATTTCTACAGCCTCTGTAATAACGCTGGCCCAAAAATCTTTGACCCGGGCTAAAATGGTTGTTTTTTCAAATTCAAAAGTGTGACCTTCTTGCACACTATGTTCGGCCACCGCAGATTTTTCTTCTTGGCCAAGACGAACATTTCTGGCGTGCTCTACACATCGCTGCACAATGCATCGCTGCGTCTGTCCAATGTAGCCGCGGCCACATTCACATGGTATATAATATACACCAGGGGTTCGTAAACCTAGGTCATCTTTAACACTGCCGACCAAGTTACTAATTTTAGTGGGTGGTCTATAAATTGTCTTGACTCCGTGTTGTGATAGCAGTCTACCTATTTTGAAACTTAGGGCACCCACAAACGGCAGAAACGCAAGGCCCTTGGTATCACTCTGATCTCTCCGTCGATTTTCCTTCTGTTTAAACGCACGAGTAATCTGTCCCTGATTATAACCATTATTTAAAAACGTTTTCCGGAGATAGTCCAATTCACCAGCCAGGCTATGTTTGTCACAAATCCTTTGTGCTCTGTGTACCAAGGTAGTTAATACAGAGTTTCGTTGTGCCGGATGATGACAGCTGTTGGCATTTAAATATAAGCCGAAGTGTTTTTATAGGTATGTCGATGACACCTTTGTGATTTGGCCCCATGGCAGAAACAGTCTTGACCAATTCCTTGCGCATCTCAATTCAATCCATGAAAATATTCAGTTCACAATGGAATTGGAGGAGGACGGTTGCCTGCCGTTTCTTGATGTGCTTGTTATTAAACGTGCTGATGGTTCGCTGGGACACACTGTGTATCGGAAGCCTACCCATACCGACTTATATTTAAATGCCAACAGCTGTCATCATCCGGCACAACGAAACTCTGTATTAACTACCTTGGTACACAGAGCACAAAGGATTTGTGACAAACATAGCCTGGCTGGTGAATTGGACTATCTCCGGAAAACGTTTTTAAATAATGGTTATAATCAGGGACAGATTACTCGTGCGTTTAAACAGAAGGAAAATCGACGGAGAGATCAGAGTGATACCAAGGGCCTTGCGTTTCTGCCGTTTGTGGGTGCCCTAAGTTTCAAAATAGGTAGACTGCTATCACAACACGGAGTCAAGACAATTTATAGACCACCCACTAAAATTAGTAACTTGGTCGGCAGTGTTAAAGATGACCTAGGTTTACGAACCCCTGGTGTATATTATATACCATGTGAATGTGGCCGCGGCTACATTGGACAGACGCAGCGATGCATTGTGCAGCGATGTGTAGAGCACGCCAGAAATGTTCGTCTTGGCCAAGAAGAAAAATCTGCGGTGGCCGAACATAGTGTGCAAGAAGGTCACACTTTTGAATTTGAAAAAACAACCATTTTAGCCCGGGTCAAAGATTTTTGGGCCAGCGTTATTACAGAGGCTGTAGAAATAAGATTAACTGATTTATTAGTGAACAGGGACACTGGTTATCAACTCAGTGCGGCCTGGAACCCGGCGATTAAAATGCTGAAACAGTTTCGCGCATGTAACGAGCAGAAGAGCGGATGACGTAATCGCGTTGTGTTGGTTTTTGTTTTCCACCGTTTCCGTAGCAGCGGCTGAATAAACGAACAGTTATACACTGACATTTGGTTGAGAATGGAGGCAGAGATGGACGCCTTCGAAACGTCCCGCAAATATGATATATTAACACGGCTGGAAGCCCGAGAGAAATATATTAATAAACATTATGTTTATTTCGTATGGCATAAAATATTCGTATATTCGTGAACAATCAACGGTATTAGTCAGTTTCTGAGTCAACATGACACAACAGCATCTCCATTCCAACTCTAAGGGTCTCACAGGCCAGTAACTGGCAATACATCTTCACACAAATTATTTGTAATCATCAAAGTGATAAATCTCAATCATTATACACATCTTAGTTTTTTTTTCTTGAAGATAGTAGGGTAGGATAATAACTTCAACAACTACGGCTCAATCGTCAAGCTTGATGGGAGAGGATAACGCTCTGGTCTCGCATTCGGGAGGACGTGGGCTCGAGTCTCCTTCCAGCCATCCAGATTTGGGTTTTCATGGTTTCTTCGAATCTCTCCACGAGAATGCCGGGATGGTTCCTACATAAAGGCCATGGGCGAATCCTTCCCGTTCCTTGTCCCAGCCCTTTTCTGCATCTAAAGACATCGACGTCGACGTAACGCCAGAAGTAACTGAAAAGGGGGTATTAATCGCAGTGCTAAAGGCATAATATACTTTTACTTTGTGATATTCTGCTTTCTTTTTTATTTCGAAGCTATACTCTCTTAAAAGTAGGTTTCTTTAAATTCCAACTTACAAAAACAATACATTAAGATCCAAATTTTTTAATTTCCAGCCACTAGTATTTATTTTTTTAATGTTATGAATATATTTTCGCGCTCAGTCCACGTTTAAACAGTACTAAAACTTTTGTATTCCAAAACGCATTAAAAGTAATTTATTTATCAGCAACTTCTGAGTCCGAAGCTTTTCACACACCTTGTAATATTAACCCTAAAACATCCCACTTATGATCAGTAATATTCTGAACCAGCAAGTGAATTACTGTACAAATGTTACTTAAGACTACATCTAAACTATCACTTTTACCTTATTTGCATAATCGCTTAAGGCCATCAGACATCTCAATTGAGCTGCAACCTTCGTCAAATAATCCAAGGAAGATTCCACGATCCAGTCGCCTGTGGCTTGCATTACATAATACCTTGTCCAGGTCACGCGCTTCCTGGAGACGAGCTCTAAAGGTCACATCGCCGCCTCCATCACTCTGGCAGAGCCACCAGCGAACGTCCTTGCGCACGCAACAGATCCTCGCCTTAAGGCCAAACGTGACCACTGCAAATAAGATGGGCGGTATCCGTTATAAACGGCGACACAAGGTTACAGTTACCCATTTTTCAATTACGTTAAACTGTGAACACGTAGCCATGCAAGTGCATGACATCGGGGGATTGTCTGTGCTTTTTCGGCGAAACACAGGCGCTATTAAAAACTGACAATAGTAGTCTGTCTGTCGCTAAGTTACTTTGGTATATAGTTTTTATACAGTCACGTGAATGATAATGTGCTAAAAGACTAATATTGGGGTGCACGGAAGTGCACCCGCCAAGTCAAGTTGAGTCAACGGCGGCACTGCCTACCCTTTTCTCGAAGCGATTCGGGCCATTTTTTAATCTCAATTTCTTCGGTCATATTCACGCTACATGTCTCAAATTTCTGTTATGCATAGATATCAGCAATCTTAGCAAACATACTAAATTTTATTTCGTTACTGTTCTAAGTTCTGATGTTATTCGGATGCAAGCTTCAGCGGTTTTGTCACTAACTGACTGATGATAATCAAAACTCTAAGGTACTTCCCGTAACCGTAGAAAGCTGAAATTTGGCACGCAGATAACATTTTACCCACGTATTATGAGAAAAGTCTCAAAGTCTTAAATTTCTATATATCTACCCCGTACCTACCCCTAACGTGAAATTGCTTTTCACCCTAATAACTTTATATAGCTCAGATTTTCATTGTAGAGTCAGCTAACTAAGTATGTTTAACTTATGTGTTAAATTTTCCTTCTTTCCTTTTCTTACTTTGGAAGTTATTTAAATTCAAAATTTTATTTCGACCACGACACGCCGACATCAAAATTTCACTGTACTTCCAGTAATCCTAGAAACAAGTAATTTGGTACACATATATAGTTTCATCCCTAAATCATAAATGTTCTTATTCACCGATTTTCAAATGAATCATTACATTTAAGCAGCGATTCAGAATAAGCGATAAACTTACAAAACGAAATGAGATCCCACAAAAAAAATTCTTGTAAAAATAAGCCAAGTCTCGTGCTCGTGTGGTGACAAAAAGTTATGAGATCTTCTTCTGAGCCAAGTCTACGCTTTAAAGCGTGTATTCACTTCACTCAGTGAAACAGAATGGTTTCTCTTGGTGTCATTGATAATTTATGTAGAATTTGTTAAAAAAATCTGGTGCACATCGTCGTAATTTTTACTAAAATTAAAGGCATAATATATACTTGTCAAACTCGAAAAAGAGCGAACGAAATCTTGGCTTTAATGTATTTGTAAGTTTGACGAAGCAGCAGATTTTTTTTAAAATTCTAAATAAATGATCAATAACACCGAGAGAAACCATTTTGTTTCATAGCATGAAGTGAATACACGCTTTAAAGTGTAGACTTGGCTCAGAAGAAGATCTCATAACTTTTTGTCACTACACGAGCACGAGACTTGGCTTGTTTTTACAAGAATTGTTTTTGTGGGATTATATCGACTGGTAAGCAAATAATTTTCCTGCAACACAGTTACTGTAAGTAACTGCGTTGCAGTAAAATTATTTTGTTACCAGTCAATTGAAAACAGTTACAGACTTTCATAAGTCCATTTATTATGGATAAAGTAAAGATAATATTATATCCCTTTCTGATTTGACATTATAGGCAGTGTACTGTTACAGGCTTAACTCACACTGCATCGAGTTTCCGAGTATAGTAATTAGTACAGAGATGAAAGACGAACTTGTGGTGAACAATTCCCAATATCCATGTGCATTAAAATCAATAATTCTATCTGTATATAAATTATTGCTTTTATAAACCAAATTTTTTTATATCCAGGAGGCTAAACAATGACATTTCTTTGTAATATGATTAAAATTTATTAATCATTTAGCTGCTTTGTTAATTGTTATTTACAGGTGATGTTGCTTGCTCTCTTCCTACCTTTTCATTGAATTCACAAGTACGAATACCAAAGCACGGTTATGTGACATTGCAAACTTGAGCTGTATGTCATCGTTTTTAACACATTAATGCATTAGTCATGCTGTTTCTACGTAAGCCCTTGAGAATCTGATAGTCGCTGTTGTTTCAGCATTAACACAATTTTTCCGAAAGCTTCCACCTCACCAAAGAAGAGTAGAGGTGTACAGTAATCTGGTTTTAAAACATTGTAGCATACTCGTCACTGCTGGTACTAAGAAATTCACCGGGTGGATTGCCGTATAGTTAAAGCTCGCGGACAGATAATTTACCTACCCCAGATGGTTGAGGCCTGGTCTTATAGCGGACACGCAAATATTAGTTAGTATATATAATTAGATTCGATTATATATAATATAGTTCATGATAAAGTATATAGTAAGGTATGTTCGCGAATGCTCCATGAACAATGAAGTTATTAAAATTTAAATAATAAAAGAAAAGCAAACCCTGCAGTTACTCAGTAAACGATAAACGACCGTGAACTATGTTTGGCTCGATATTGGTCCATCATGTAAGATAATCGTTCACCTCGACTATCTGCTAGCGTATCTTGCCTACTTGTAGCTATTGAAAAGCACACTTGAGACGGGTATCCTGTTGGTAGCAGCATCAAATCTTAGATTCTCCTATCAGTTGTGTAGTCAGTTGACCTTGTACAGATCTAATGGAGATAATGCGGCAGACCACAGCTCAGGTGATCCACCTCGGTAGTTGGTGGCTGCTTCAGCTAACTGCCCGTCAACGTCCATTCTCCACTCCGGGCAGTCGGCCGCCGACCAAGGTAAGAACATACTCTTCTTTATGGTCTCACGGGGTACTTCTTGGAACTGATTGTCAATGTGAATGTAAACTAAACGTAAAAACGTGAAACTAAACGTAACAGGTAAAAACTACAGTAGTAATTAGTAGCTTTACAACTGATTTTTATGTAAGATTGGCTGGAGCTAAGGAAGAACTATTAAATTTTATCAGTAAATTCTTAAAATAGCCTGGATCGACTTCTGAACTAAAAACGGGCTGATCCAATCTCAACTCATCCACACACCGTTTTTTCCTCCTCTCATTCCTTCCATTGTGACGAACAATACTATATTTATAAGTTTAATTTAAAATATACAGCACAGTGAAAATCTGAAATAGTGTTTACTGAAATTCAGCAATTGCAAACCGAGCAGGATGAAGATTCAAGCTTTTTCTGTGAGATGTATATATAGTACCTATGTCTCTATTGGTAGGTGGAGCGTTTCGTTTTGAAATCAATTTGTAATAAGAGTGCCCATTACATGTGAATAAAACAGAGTGGTAATGGCACTGCAACAAGTTTTATTATCACCCGAGACGAGCGTGTGGATTGATGGTCTAGGCAGGTAGTCGCGACAAAAAGAGACGCCTACCCTCGAACAATAAACACTCTTCCACCAGGGCCGGCGCTAGGATTTTTGGGCCCGGGGTAAGCGTTCTTAGCAGTCACGTAACCAATTGGTGCCCTCCCTTACACCAAATGAGTGACTTTTTTTTAGCTCTACTACTTGTCGAGCGGGGGACCCCTACAGCCGGTGATCGGGCCCCCCATCAGCCGGGCGGGCCAGGGTACATTTGACCCGCTTACCCCCCCCCCCCCCTAACGCCGGCCCTGCCTTCCACGCAAAAGCGGTTTTGAAGGGAGTGTTTGGAAAGCTGTAAACCCCACAGGTAGTCCGCCCAAGCGAACACGTCAATTCACGACAGCAGTTGGCCCAAGGGAATTAAAGGCCGCCACACACGAGCAGTCCATCTGGCGCCAGGCCATTTCGCACCATTCCATTTAGACTCGGTCCAAATCAAGGGGTCACACACGACAGAGCCAAGCCAGGCCAGTGCGTGCCTACAAATTTCGCCAGTCCGGCTCTGGCAGTGTAGGGGCTAGCACGCTGGCACGGCAATTTAAGGGTCACCCGTTCGAATCCGCCCTGGGGCTTGGTTGGTTTCATTTTAGCGTCGTTTTTTCTTCAAAAATGTGTCCCAAAATTACATGAAAGAAGCCTGATACAACATTTAGTACAATATAAACTGGAGCTGGCTAAATGGTCGCACAGGCCGATGGCCTTTTTTTTTCGCTAGGTTATGGAAAGTTTTTTTTAAAAAAAATCAGCAGTCACTTAAAACTGTTTTTTTTTTTTTCGCTTTTAATTTTATTTTACAGGGAAAAAATTAGCTTCTTAAATTAATTCTTAAAAACAATTGCCTTAAACGATGAAAATTAGTAAGAACGTATAAAATTCAAAATACGGTGGTGTGAGTCAATTTTCCTTGCTTTATAGAAATTAACATAATGCAAAAGATACTGTAATAAATTCAGGAACATAGATGTTGTAGTATATTCATTTTAGTGATGTCACCTGGAATCAAATTTAACACCGAGGTTATAATTGCATCAAGTCTATAAAATTGTTACATTTTACTGCTGACAAAAATGACTGAAACTAGTGTTTATTAAAAAACCGAACGAACACACTAGGGTGTATTTATAACCAAAACTGATATATAGTGAGATTGCGTAATGTATCTTGAATTTTAAGAAAGAAGATCTTGAATTGTTTCTCTAAAATCAATTATGTCTTTGGAAAGCCTATTCGGAAGTGCGCTATAAGTCAGGATGTAGGATACACAGTGAGCACACAGGATGATTTAAGTCTGACTTATACCACTGCTGATAAGCAAAGCACGTATTTCGTTCATCAGTCGAATTTCCAGTTCCTCCTGTTGGAAGCTGAATGAAAATCTGACTTGCTTCATATTGTTTACTAACAGATTGAGAGATTGATTTATCTACATATGTATTCGGTGTCTTTTTTATTGAAAATGTGACTGACATACACCATTGTGACTTAAACCCTTCCAAATCGAACCTATCTCCGTGAGATAAAAACTTCGTAATCTTTATTTGAAGAAGTGGTCAAAGCTCATATTTACGATCTTTCAGAATTGTTTTTGGCGTTGCACTAATTCGCTATTAATACTGATTTAAATTTAAAAAAAAAAAATCTCTGTGTACAAGAATGAAAGGACTAGGGTGAAAACGACGAACAGATGAAATTCTATGAATTTATTAGCCGTTCTAAACTAACTATTGGGTTTAATCTGTAGATATAATAAAACTATAAACGGGAAAGTCTGCACATATGAAATATTCTTTAAAAAATGAGTTCGCGTACTATTAACGCGCTACAGAAAAGAAATGAGCTGTATTTTTTTAAATTTGTGTCTGTCTGAAAATTATGAACAGGGTTAAAGAAAAAAAATATTTGTCAGATTTTGACGGGGTTTCGCTTAATGTACAGTCCGTGGTCCCGTGAGTAAAATAAGGCAAGTTTCATTTTGATGTGTTCCTTCCCATTACTTGCCCCCCCCCCCCCCAATCCTTTCCCGTCTCTAAAGACCTCGCTGTTAAGAGACGTTAAGCAATTAAAAAAAAAAGACATTTGCGGCAATTACATACGGAAAAGTGCTCACTTTTGACTGACACAGTGCAGCGTTGCACACAAGTAACTACTCACCCACATAACTTACCCTGTAACGCTTTGAGTGTAGGGTCCCATCCGCAATACACTGTATAAAATCTCAGCTAACGATATTGCCAAGAACAAAGACAACGAATTATTAAGTATGAACTTTAATGATCGCATATTTGAATGGCGAACCCAATAACCCTGAGTATCTATTGCATTGTAAAATCATTCTTGTATTATTTAATGTTCTTTTTTTTATTATTATTTGTACGTGATCAATTTTTGTAAAGTCATATTAAGTTTATTCAATTGTAGGATTTAGTGTTGTAGTGCAAGGTGTTGATTTTTTAAATTTTTTAAAGTTTATAGATACTTAACGTTATATACACCTATGTCTACAGGCCATATGTTCTTTTGTGAAATAAGCTGGTGGGGTTACGATCCATGTCTAGATCGTATAGCTATGTCTTTTAAATTCACGCCTCTTTCACAAAAAATCAAATCAAAACTAAATAAATATAAAAATAAAATCCACAAACTCCCTTTTTATTACAAGTTCTATTGTGTAATGATCACGTTCAAATCAACTTTACCAGTTTCATCAACTTTTTTTTTAATAAGTTTACTTGTTCTTTAAGATATATCATCTACAAAACTCTAACAAACGAACTGGTGCAACGGAAATAAGAGAGTTAATAGACAGATAGGAAACACTGGAGTGGAATAAGCAAGACCAAGAAGGAAATAACATATCAAACATATGTCCTATCGTATACAGATGTGAGGGTTTCTTTTCCTCCCAACAATACAAAAATCTATCAAGGGAAGGTGACGAGGAACGGAACGCCGATTGAGACAAAAATACTTTTACAAATAGATCAGCGACCCTTACTCTATGTCCGTAAAAGTTTGTTCTAACACGCGCCCGCTTGCGAGAATATTTAAGAATTTCAAATGAATTCGTAACTACAATAACATTTTAGTGACACTATGCGAAAGAGATGCGACGTGGCTCCAATGTAACATTCTAGCGTGGATCTTAATAAATAAATAAAAAAATCTGTTAATATTGCAACCTGCTAAGGCTATATTCAGACGATAATATATGATTGAGGTGGCGATTAAGGTTTTCAGTTATATTTCAATCCGATAGATGGAGCTGGAGCCTAACTTCTATATTTATAGGTCGATTTTGCTCATACCAGCAGAAAATATTTGCTGATCGAAAACAAATTGTTTTAGTGTGCTTTGCGTTCGGTAGGTGGCGCTCTGATCACACTTTAAGAAAACTTGTTGATTAACGTTTACACATGAATGTTATGGATTCGTTGTATACAGTCAATTTATTGTTAACTAAGATTTTCTTCAATTTAATTATAAATGAGGTTTTTCATCTGATATAGTTACAACAAATTTTAGCAACAAACACGTTGGCAGAATCATTTAATAAGCAGTACTGAGGGATGGTTAGGGTGGAAGGTGGTTAGAATAGGTTCACTTGGCATTTTATCGGGAAAAGCCAAAGCGACAGTTCTAAAATCACAGCGACTTCGTGACAAGTTAACAACTAAAACCACACGACACGACATGGAAGAATGTCTCGTACGATTAAACCACGTGCTTCAATATTCTTAACCCTTTTCTTCGCGTTATTATGAAACTAGTAACAAAAAGCAATTCTCTCTGTACAGAAGTAAATGTTTGTTGCAATCCATAAGAAAGAATCAGCGAACAGAAAATCGTACAGCAGTGACGCAATTTAATTACACTATCTGCGCAGATATAAGCGTTCATACAGCCACGCGCTGGATGTCAAGGACCCCGCGCGTCACAGCACAGAGATACGTGACCTGCGGAAACCGGATTCCGGACCACCAGCCTCACCGCAGCCTGGGAGGCTCGGAAAATCCCTTCCCTACCATTAAATCTTATGACTGAGAGTTACATGTCTTAACAATACTTGCCCATTCATTCTATTAAACTATTGATTTCAAACAACTGTATTATTCGTGTGATGTACTAGTGTTGGAGAGCTTGAATATATGATGGTCGTTTGATAATTTGGCGACTTTAATACAAAATGGCTTTCATACACAATTAAGTTTCATGCGAATATGTAAAATAATCCGAATAACAGCAGGAGAAGTGTTCAAAGGTGTTTCAGTTCACATAAATTGGTCACTACACTTAAAACTCACATCCCAAAGTAAACAGTAAGTGTCTCTCGAGGAAAAAAGCTGGCGTAACTAACAACATTCTGCTTCAAAAAAGTAAAACAGGCAACTCGGTGGGAAAAAAAGATGATGATGAAAACCTAGACTTAATGTTAGCGTAACAAATGACATCACACATTAAACAAAATGCAGTACGTATGTTCTTGCCCTAATTTTCATGTGCTGACATTCCAATCGGCTTCGTTATAGGCAAGCACTATATTTTCCTTTACTAATATAAAAAAAGTTTCGTTATATTTGTTGCTCGTAATTAAGTTAAAAGATCGATTCGGATGTTAATGAAAGGTAAATTCAAAATATAATATTAATGGATGAGAGTAAACAGTTACTAAACGAAAGGTACAGTCTGGGCATAATAATATGACCCCTCTAAAAAGTTGTTTTTGACAAATCCAGTCATAAAGACAAAATGTAATACGGCTTACAAACAGATGGATAGCGATCCAACGGGAAAAATCACAACATAAACTAAGAAATTCATAGGTCGCGAGGATACGGGCTGCATGACGAAACGTAAAAATCCACAGTGACTCAAGCCGCGTTTTGTTCACTAGGATGAACAGCACCAGGATCAGCTAGTCTACATACGCGCTAGCAGAATAACTGGCGATTAAACTGGAGCCTTTAGAGCAGTGTTTCCCAAATAGTGGTACGCGTACCTCAGAGGTAAGCGAGGTTGCTTCAAGGGTATGCATGGCAATCTCTTGGTTAAGATAATCACGAAGATAACTGAAAAACAATTCGCGTACATTACTGCCGCAAAAATATTTTATGAGAACAAACTGTGTGTGTGTATGTGAATCATATTAATGCAATGCTGTGGTCGTACGAAGCACTCTACTTGGGTTAAGGCAGCAGCACAGGCATAAGGGGCACGCGAAGTTGAGCTCTGGCTTGAAGTGGTTCTTGGGAAAAACTAATTGGGAACCACTGCTCTAGACTGAGAGCTAAAATTTCACCGACAAAATCAGTAAGGTTAAATCTTCTGACAGTAGGTTTCGATGTAACTTTACTTTTCAACATACCTCTCACTAAAGGATGTGATGCAAATAGTTAAGGAAGAGTTCAACGAACACCCCAGTGTTCCCTTTGGATGACGTCTAACGACAACATATTTTTCTAGTTGAACAATGTGTTTTATGAACAAGTTGGCGTAACGATGGGTAGCCACCTCCTAAACAGTTGCTAATTTATTTATGGAAAAATTCTAAAGGAAAGCTATTGACATTTCGATTAGAAAATCTCCCATTTCGTTTAAATACCTGGATTCAAGGAAGTGATATGACGAAATGGGAAAGAATACTGAAAGTTGTTTTTAAATAAAATCAACAGCATCCGCACTAAAATAAAGTTTACTATGGAAGAGGTAGAGAAAGGTCGGTTGGCTTTTTCGATGCTTTAGTTATAACCGATACAGGAAATAGAATTGTCAAATTTCGGTGTGCAGAAATTTGATGCATAGGACCGGTATTCCACGTCGCATTACACCATTATCCAATTTATAATTTTGCACTTGCCAAAGCAAAGCACTATCGAGCAAAAAGAGTAGCACATAAAAATCATTTAAAGGATGAAGTGGTTCATCCGCGTTAGGTAGTGCAGAAACATGAATATCGAATGGCACGCCCAAGCAATGCTTTCCATGAAGAAAACAATAAACAAAAGCTTATTTATCATGTGTAAAAGAAATCATTTAAATTTTAAAAGATATGAAAAATAATAACTAAAACAGATGCTCAACCGATCCGAATAAATGGCTAGAATATAAAAGAACAGCTGATAAATGGCAAAGATCGCACGTCGCCTTTCCGGGATTTATCTCAAACGTAAAGTGAGATATATATCTAAGATTTACAAACACCCGTTTAACGGCTATTGCTTTATTGTACAGTATTGCTGATAGCGCACGTACAGTGACGGATCTACAAACTGAATCATTAATTGCGATGGAGCGTATGTTCTGGTAGCAATTTTTCTAGTGATCTAATTACCCGTTTCCAAGTTTTTTTTTTTTATTACTGTCTTATAAACTTTGAATGTTGAAACTCCTCCCGCTATCAACTTTTACGGTTTACGAATTTTAAATTCCTTCATCGTTTTTTGTAAATTATTCATAACGTGCTTTGGTAATTTATTCTAGTCCCAGACACTCTTACCCACAAAAGAAAATTTTCCCACTCTCTTATGTATTAAATCGAGTGCAAGCTTTTCCTTTCCATGCACTACTCCTAATTCTTCGACCAGTGTTCTTACAAGACCAATCACAATCATAAGACTTGTACACTCCCAGCACTCTCTTACCCTCCTTCTGTCTTCCAATAACTCCTTCCAGCTCCTTTACTATATCAGTTACTGACAGGCCTCTGCGGTAACTTCTACAAACTAATCTAGTTGTCCTCATTTGAACGCTCTCCAATTCCTGCATTTGATACTCGAAATGTGGGTCCCAAACTACACCGCCATACACAAGTTTTGTAACCCATTTACCTCACTTCTCTGGTAAATCCTCTCATAATCCACTCCAGTAAAAGAAGGATTTTATATCCTTTTCCTACCACTTGCCCAATATCTTCTGCCCAGTAGAGTTTGCGAGTTTTTCGAGTAGTGGCAAAAACAAGAGATCTGCCTCTTCAAACATGGGTGTGCCGCCCATGGCCTCTTGAAACATGATTTCGTGCCTCCCCCTTTTTTTTTCCTTTTTCCAAATTTGCCTCTCGAGGCACTAGCAGTTCTAGATCATTGGTCTCCGAGTTATCTTCACTATATTACGAGTATAAAAAGTGTAACAGCAAGTCAGCAGGAAGGTTTGCACCGAAGATCCAAGGCTTGTGTCGAAACGTAAGTACCAAGACAAAGCGTATTTTTCCACAAAATTTTAGGTAACGATGAATCAAGAAATTTCTCACAAAGTTTCAGGCTGACGATTTTTTACTGTCGGTGAATGACGACTTGGTTTGTTGCGTCAACATAAAACATTATGTGCTTCTTATGGTTTTCACAATTCGCAATTGTTTACCAACCCGGATATCGCTGGATTTGTGAAATGTGTGAAGTGTCTAGACGATTCTGAAAAGCCGACCTAAAACCGCAGTATTTCCCCGTTTCCAGTATGGCGATCACGCAAGGCCCTATTAAAGGGCGTCTGCTCCGCATGGTTCAAAACAACAATTTCTCTTGTGATTACCATTCAGAGAAACTCAAAATGTAATTTTTGCACCTTTACGACACGTCAACAGCGAGGTCATTAGCACCATAAGTGAAAATGAATTTCCAGACGATCATTACCAATGTCGCTGCGATACGTGCATCAAAACACTGAAAACGAAATATTATAATACCTTCAATGCGGAAGCTTTTAACAATTAATTATGGTTTCGTAAATTAATGGTTTACTTTTTTTTTTACTTATTGCTTTACGCCTCGTCGACGGCTAAGGACATTAGAGGCGGTATGCGACTGGGGACAAGGAACGGGAAGGAATTCGGCCATGGCATTTTTGAAGGAAGCATCCCGGCATACGCGGGGAGTGATATGGGGAAACCATGGAAAACCAAATCTGGATGCCCGGACGGAGATTCGAACCCGCGTCCTCCCGAATGCGAGGGCAGAACGTTAACCGTTCACCCACCACGCTCGGTATTAATGGTTTAATTATGACAGCTATTTTGAGGTCTCTTTAAAAAAATATTGGTTCGGTGAAAAGATAACACTGCCATTTAAATTTAACTGGAAATACGAATTCAGTGTCTAATAAAAGGAACAAACGCTGAAGTTTTTAACACTGTCTGATTCACGGGAATAAGTATTAACAACTTTCAGTCGTTCAACAGCCAGTGGTATAGTTATAGTTTAACGTGTATGAGTAGGATAGCCCGTTATTAAGATAAAACATTAAACCAACCAGAAATTTGTGACTTAAGAGACAGTTTGGTGACAATACGCTATTTGACGGCTTACGCCTTGTCGGTTTACCATCAAAGTCTCAAGTGGATTGAAAAGGAAGGATACGATATTGACAGAAAATAAAAATAAAAAATTAAATAAAAAAATAATGTAAATGTCTTGCGTCATTTTTTAAGAAATTATAATTTAGTACTAAAAGCCAAATGTAAAATAACGAAACAGCAGAGTTTTATTTATTTTTATCGACCGTTACATGTGTGTTCGCATTTTAAATATTATATACCATACGGAATACACTTGTCAAAAAAACAATAGAGAATTTAGACGATCAGTGCCCGACGGTTAACATACAGCAACTGCAACTGAATAAACGAACAGAATGAAGACAGGAAATACAAAACATAACTCACTCAAGTACGTGTGTTATCTAAGATAGATTTTACAGAGTACTTACCGGTGAGTGAAAGCAACGGAAGGGGAAAATCCAGTGTCGTGAGAGGTCAGTCACGACCGCAAAGGCGCTTTCGTAACTCAGGGACGACCTCTGACATGCTCATCTGCCTCCGCGAATATTATCGACAAAGGAAATCTACAAACTACCGCTCATAATAGCTAACAAATGTTGGGTATAAAAGGCTTACCGTGTCTTACTGCAAATCAGAATTTCTCTTTTCCTTGTATATGTATCTCAGAGTCTTATGTTACATTGCTGCGACAAGAGGTTCATTGTTTTTATCCAATGAGGTTAATACGCTATGGTGCAATGGTTGCAGTGGACGTTTTTACAATTACTTCGCCTTCTTCCTTCTCTTATTCATAAATGAAACATGTTATATAAATTGGGACAAGGGTTTGCTCGTCAAGTGCAATGACTGAAGGATGGGCGAAAAATTAACCTGTTATTTCTTCTTTGTTAAGGACCTACGAAAACAATTTGTAGTGGGGAACTTAACAGGACTCACTCGCTTGAAGCTTGTTTGTAGCAGGACTGTTAAATAGTTCATTAAATGTTGTTTTTTAAAATTACTAATCTTTGTCATTAAAGTCGATGATTCGGCCCACTAGTATAGACGCGCGCTGCACCCAGTTCCAACATTGGGTTTGTCGTAATGATTAGGACAATTCTGGGAGGGTCACTATTCTGCTCCCAGGTGTCGATGGGACGCGTAGTAAACAATGAATCTAAGCGAAACAACCCATTCCACTATCTGGCAGCAACACTGCCTACAGCGACTGTCCAATGTCCATGGTTTCCCCAGATCAATCCAGCCGAATGTCGGGATGGTTCCTACAAAAGATAATGGCCGAATTCCTTCTCGTTCCTGTCCCTGTCTTTCCAGCTTCGAGTGACCTAGACGTCAACGAGGCGAAAAGCCAGATGCAAAAAAGATAACAGTGATGGGTGAATTGACAGACTTTCTCGCGTGCACCCAGTGCGTACGTATGTCTGATGAGCTACAATGCTACATGATTTAATCACTTTTATCGCGGAAGATATTACAGAACTGAAGGGTTTGTTCTGCGTTTCATTGCTTTCCAGTCATAGCTACTTCTGACTACTTGCTGTTTCACATAGTTTAAACGACAATGAAACGTACGTAGTTTGAACAAGAATTGAACTTCCATTTTTCATAAATGGCATTAGAAATACTACATTTTTCAAGAAACTTCGCAATTTTAAATCAAAAAGGTAACTATATTTGCGTAAGAATAGCCCGAAATAGGTAATCAGGATTAGTCAGAATGCATGGCTTGTTGGAAGCAGATGATAAAACACGTAAGAGCTATGGTTGCGAGCTTTAAATAGCGACTCACACTGTCGTATTACATCATATTATAGAAAGTGTCCAAAATATGGAACCTTAAGTATCGTTTTACTCTCTCTTAATATCGCACAGTACATACACATTCTACAAGTTATCAAAAACGAATTGTTTCCGTAGCTTATTGAGAGAATTCCAAGTAACATCTTTTTATGAGGTAATGGAAATTAGAAGCGTTAGGGTGTAATCAAAATGAAAATCAAACAATGCCATTTTAATTTTGTGCCACGTTTTCAGACAGAATTTGTACGCCTTTTAATGTAATTTTTTTTCCAAACAGAAAACATTAGTCCGATGAAGCTAACTTTATTTAAAACACAAACTCTGAACTGATTCTTTTGTTCAATCTGAGAAATTCATTCCAGATGATACACAAAAATCGATTCAGGCACTGCACCAGAGAGCAGGATTTCTGAGCAGCATTAAAAGATCTCACCAGATTCGCCGTATTAACAACACCAAATATCCAGGCCAATATATCTGCTTGGTTCCATTGTCGTTTAATCAACGTGACTATTCACGAAGTCCCAGAAAGAGTAGAGGTTTCGGTCAAAGGATCTGCGAGAACAATGCTTTCTTTCGCAACAAAATTCAACAGACACGCGATGAAAGCCATGTTCCACTAAAATAGCGTGGCAATCAGTCCTATTTTACTCGTACGCTGTCCTTATTTGTCAGGGCACAGGGTCGCCAAGGACGCGCTATAACGAGTAATTGGCTCTATTGAGTCGCGGCAGTGAGATGTAGGGCCCAATCACGACATGGACAATAACCGCCCGCTCTTATACGTGACCGAAAATTGGTCCAGATGCTAATGAACTGCCATAATGGGCAGCTTCTCTTCGTCCATTGACAGTAAACCAACAGTGGCGTAAGGTCAGCTGTCCCCAAAGAATGCATACCAATGTTCTAGTGGATGGTTCAACTGATACATAAGCCGGTCCAAAATAATATTATGGAAGCAGACAATTGGGTTCCACCTGATGGCTTAGAATCATCTACAAATAGCTGCGAGTTGGATGTAGCCTTTTGTCCGTGAAGTTATTTTTTTCCTTGCTGTTTAGTAAAGAGCACAGTTTTGTTAATGTGGTCGCTCAATTTGACCGGTTATGACTAATATACAGTATTTCAAGGCTACACCAACGGAAGCACCGCTGTAAGCAGTTGCTTCTGAAGGGAATTCTGCATTATCAAGAGTGATTTAGTAGCATTGTACTTCACACTGACAAAATGTTACAATTACACAAGAAGTTAAAGTGATTAATTAATAAGTTATCAATCAACAAACGTCTTCTTAACGTTTTATGTGACCTACAACTTTTGCACAAAAACCATCGAGAAAATAGTTGAATTAGTGTTTAAAGTCTCTCATGGAGTTTCTTCTCCCGTGAAATAACCGTTGTGTAATTCTGATTCTGAATTCATTCAGTCACTATTATGGCGCAAAAACATGATATCTAATGCATCCCGAAAGAAGTGGTAGGGTAAAACGACCAGGGCCTTGTAGTTCAACATTGGGACTGGAAACTAATCATTTAGTGAGGCTATTTCAAACAGTATATTCCTTAAGCGATACGTTGTTACAGAGATGATTGCAGTTCAGCCCTATCTTTTTTTATTTTTAACACCCTGAATGTCAGCTAAGATGGCACTGAATTACGGCGCGTAGTTTCGCCAGCATAGTTACGTACACTTTTCCACCTCGGTTCCAACAACTCATGCCGCCTCCCTCATCTAATTAGTTCTAAGATTTATCCTTTCACGGCTAATTGTACTCCTTGCCTATACCTTAAGCGTGGTATTCATCTCTATCCAAGATTTATTCTATGATAAATACACTAATGTTTATGGAAATTGCAACAACAAGGAGGAGGAATGTGATTACAATTAAATTATTCCATAGATTAGGGACATGAAAATACACAAAGTATCAGAATTACAGAATTGTTCACGCACTTTGACTGTGAGAATTCAGGACGGTGTGAAGTCACCACGTGTTGCAACCACTGCCTATATGCTGCTGGGGATCACAATCACGCGGTTTGTAGGCGCGTCCACGAAACATCGACAGTGGTTGTAGGAGGGGAGCAACGAAAAAGTTACCGATAGACTATATCCCCGAATTATTCGATGGGTGGCATGTCAGGCGAACGTACAGACCAGGGAAGCAGTAGTAACCGTCGTTCTTCAGAGAAGGCTTGAACACTCCTCGCCACATTTGGGCGGGAATTGTACTGCTGAAATATGGTATGTGGAGGAGAGGCAATGCCTCTGGCTCTAAAACCTCCCTGATGCGGTGGTCGCTGTTCAGATTGCCATCAATACGTAAGAGGCGAGATCTCATGTTAACGGCCAATGGCGCCCCAAATCATCACGTTTGGCATTTATCCGCTATGCCCATCAACAACGCAGTCCGTTCGATTATGTTCACCACAGTAGCGTCTACTACGTACTCAGCTACCGCTTTAGGACAAGATGAAGTGGGACTCGTCCGAAAACATTACATTTTGGCATTCAGCATACTGGTGACAGCGTTCACGTGCCCATTGCAGACTGAGACGTCGCAATGTCATGACTCATGAGTGCCATCAATAGACGGCGTCGAACCGTCGACGTAGATATGTACACACCCTTGCAGGATTACGGCCATGTGGACAAGATAGCGGTCATTCAACGGTGTGGTCACATTGTGTGGCTCAGAACCGGCGAGTCGCTGTGTATGACCATCTTCTATCCAATGATTTAATACACTAATCACTGTCGTAGCAGCGAACCCTCTACGAGCCGCAATGTCACGGTACGACAAACCCATGACGTCAATCAGTCTGTCACGTTCGAATGCTCACACATGACGGTTCTGCACCTACTGAGCGTGGCGTAACACTGGCCTGTGCAGTCACACAGAAGATGGAACTGCTGGGCCTACATGAACGCCATCTCTCTGCAATCACTTACTACAGATCCTCCAATTTTGTAGTGATTCAGACCATTTCTTGTGGGTGTTGCAAACGGAAAAAAAAAAATCCCAACACCAAGAAAAAATTATTGTAGAGTAATGAAATTTGGACAATGCATTTGTCAAGTTAACATGTTTAATTTATTAAATTTTCAAGATCACAGGTTAATTTAAGCTCAAGAAAATGCATTTCAAATGTGAAATACTGTTAAATTAATAGCCGGTGTAACCTCCAGAATTTTGAATGCAAGCCTGCAAACGTGAATGCATTGTGTCATACAGGTTTCGAATGTCACTTTGTGGTATGGAGTTCCATGCTTGTTGTACTTGTGCTGTCAATACTGGGACGGTCAGTGCTGGCTGTGGATGATGCTGGAGTTGTCGTCCAATGATATCCCATACGTGTTCAATTGGAGACAGATCTGGTGATCTCGCAGGCCAAGGTAACATGTCGACACTCTGTAGAGCACGTTGCGAGACAACAGCGGTATGAGGGCGAGCGTTATCCTGTTGAAAAACTCCCCCTTGAATGCTGTTCATGAATGGCAGCACTACAGGTTGAATTACCAGACTGACGTACAAATTTGCAGTCAGTGTGTTTGGTATAACCACAAGAGTGCTCCTGCTGTCATAGGAAATTGCTCCCCAGACCATGACTCCAGCCCTGTAGCGTGCATTCCACTGACTACAAGCCATCGCCGTTTGCGACTCCAGTGGTGTCAAGCCAGAGCTCATTGGAGGACGGAGTGGAGATCTGTTGTGTTTTCTGATGAAAGCAGGTTCTGCCTTGGTGCCAGTGATGGCCGAGTGTTGGTCAGAAGGAGGCCAGGGGAACGCCTGCAACCAAACTGTCTGCGGCCTAGACACACTGGACCTACACCTGGAGTCATGGTCTGGGGAGCAATTTCCTATGACAGCAGGAGCACTCTTGTGGTTATACCAAACACACTGACTGCAAATTTGTACGTCAGTCTGGTAATTCAACCTGTAATGCTGCCATTCATGAACAGCATTCAAGGGGGAGTTTTTCAACAGGATAACGCTCGCCCTCATACCGCTGTTGTCTCGCAACGTGCTCTACAGAGTGTCGACATGTTACCTTGGCCTGCGAGATCACCAGATCTGTCTCCAATTGAACACGTATGGGATATCATTGGACGACAACTCCAGCATCATCCACAGCCAGCACTGACCGTCCCAGTATTGACAGCACAAGTACAACAAGCATGGAACTCCATACCACAAAGTGACATTCGAAACCTGTATGACACAATGCATTCACGTTTGCAGGCTTGCATTCAAAATTCTGGAGGTTACACCGGCTATTAATTTAACAGTATTTCACATTTGAAATGCATTTTCTTGAGCTTAAATTAACCTGTGATCTTGAAAATTTAATCAATTAAACATGTTAACTTGACAAATGCATTGTCCAAATTTCATTACTCTACAATAATTTTTTCTTGGTGTTGGGATTTTTTTTCCGTCTGTGTATATTCAATACTCTTCTAACTTTTACTAACCTACATAATTTTTCTCAGCTTACTTTTGTCACCTGTATAGATTTTCCATTTGGCCGGGGTTTATTAATATTCACAGACCAAGTTCAGTTGCTCCCTACACTTCTTCCACCACTTGATGTTCCTTTTGGTACCATTCCCGTGCCTGAGCAGAACCCACTTCCCCCGCTTTCAGCAAGTAGCCCGTATTTAGACCCTAGCCCGTCTTTGGACCTTCTCCTCTATTATTTTTTGCTAGCCTTTGTGCCTGAAAACCATCAAACAACCATAATAAAGATGATCGGTACGTCAGGAGGTGCGTATTTAGCTTCCTCTATGCAACATCCAACCGCTTAAACTAACCATCCGGTCAAACTACCGTACTATCTTATCAGCAAGACTGATTTCAGTACCGGAGGCATCTAATGGATATGAAGGTCGTATCACGGAGATAATATCTAACAACTACAATACAAATCTGTGCTCTACTTTTTAAGTGCAGAGATATTCGTGGCAACTGATTGCAGCTAATTCGGATCTACATATCGATAAGAGAACAATCTTATCTTAATTCCTCGTAAATCATTAAGTAGCGGTAGCAAGCAAACGAGATTTACACGAGAGATGGAAATTACACTGATAAACTACCAGTACCATCATCTCAATTTTTTCAATTCCATAGCCAAAGTGATATAGATGTTACCCATATACCATCATAGCTTCATAATTCATCCACATTTGCATCGGTTGTGACGAAATTTACAGGAAGATGTGCTTCGCTGAAAGCAAAACACATTAGTTGATAAATACCAATCAAATTTAGGGTATCTTCGAATTAAAAACAAAGGACGGAGGAAAAACATTTTCCCTCGATCTCATGGAGTGATATATCGTTAAACATGTATTAAAAAATGGAATCAGTGTTAATTTTTAATATTTGTATTTTACCGTATATTTCCTATGATATAAAGTCTCAAAGTCGTCAAGTACGTTAGTAAGGTTCTTCGGTGGTTTAATTACTGATTAATTAATTTTAAAAAAATCCACCAAAAATGTTATGTTGATGTTCGTTTATTTTGATCCAAACCAGTCAGCGATATTCACAAGCTTATATACAATACAGACATGCACTTCTGAATAATCGCAAAGATAATCTCTGTGAACTCAACTGAATGATTGAAACTCTCTGTAACACTGAATACTGTCAACTAATCTGACTTACTAACTGAATGAATACTAAACTGCTCTGTCCAGCCGATCTGTTTATATAGTCTCTATCGAAATTACGAGAATTCTTCAAAGGCATCCGCCCGATATTTCTCGATCATTAACAATCACTCAAACAATCTAACATATTAAAAACAATCGGAATTAATACAAAATTAATTAACAACATTACAAAATGATCAGAAATGGTAATTATAGATACTTAAATACAAAATTATTTACAGACATCCTTTCAAACGGTAGAAAATTGTCCTGTAGACACCGTAACTTACATTAATACATAGAATTACAAACATTTAAGAAATTCTCTTGCATCATTCGGTTCTTAAACATATTAAATGGACTTTAAATAATTTTCTTACCTAAAACAAAGTCTATATACACTGATTTACAAGAAATTACAAAACAAACATATCAAATCACTTTCAAGCAAACTTTAGCTCTCTACAAATACTTCATACAGTACAATGCTATTCAAAATTCAGGTATTAGGGCTGTTACAACGTGTTTCCCCCTTCTCTTATAATTTTTTAATCATATGAATGAGAAATTTATAAATAAGATGACATTTAAATAAAAAGTGGTTAAATTAAAAAATGTTAATTAATTTTTAAAAAGATTTTCATATTATTTTACAACCAACAAACATTCTTTTACTCGTAATTCTGTCTTCTTTGATTCGTCTGTGATGAACTTTTGCAGGATTATTCTAAAAAACGAATTGATAGACAAATACTTAAATTCTGTAGGGTAACACCCTGTACCTGTTAGTGGGATGAAAACTTTTGTTTTCCCCCCCTGTGTTATCAAAAATAGAACAGTAGGTTTTTTTAAAAAAAATTGTGATTTGGCAATATTAACCCATAAAGTCGTTATACTAAAGCTTAAGAAACACGTGGAGTGCATATCTGACAGGCACTTGGCAGTTTCAGACATTATTTTGGAAATCGGCCTACCCGTCACCGTTGCTCCATTTATATTTTTTAACTGTAAAATGTCTGTTTTGATTCTATGCTTTGGGCGGTCTACTGGCGTCTTTGTTAAGAAGCCTTGGCTGGGGTCGAACAGTATTCTGTTCGAATTAAACTTTCTATCAGGATTTTATTAGGTTCTCAAACCGCCCTTCACCTATGAGAAAGTTTATTTTCAGTTCGTGAAGTCCGCTAGAAAGCTTCGTGGCCCCTTCAGCCGGTAGGATTACTGGTTTAGATTAAGCAGAAGACTATGGTAGAGGCGAATTGCGCGGTCACTTGAAAGCTCTCTCACTTATGTGGTTGAAACACCCTTCTTGATTTTCGACGAGGCCATTACATCCAGGACTTGAAGATCGACACAAAACTGTAAGGCAATGATTGAAGTGAAAATCGAAATCTGTATGAATGTATGGTAAGATAGTATTGTCCGGAATGCCAGATTCAAACGTTAGTCGCTCATCAATCAGACTTAGTTTCTTAGTTTTTAAGACATCGCTACCATCAACCCACATAAACAGCAATTCTGCCCAGTGGCGTATCTATCGGACGGCTAGGCGGTGACGTGTACCAGGGCCCCCAAATTCAGGAGGGCCCACAAGTTCAACCCAGGGGACTCCCAAAGCTGAGGGACTCACAAGACTTGGTAGAGCTGAGGACCCACATTGCACTGCAAAAAAGCACAGATCTTGATCACTCGGTAGGTTACCTTGCGTCTGCACTAACGTAAAGAAAAACATAACCTTTCCCGTTACTAACAGAACAATGGGATGCAGGAAACGCTTCGAATGGGAGAAGCAGTTACAACCTGAAGCAGTAAATCATCTGCCAGTGGGAACAATGCGCAGTGCATTATTATTACTGGTGAAGGGGGAGGTCACCGTTAGGCATTCAAACTGCAGCGGGGTCGTAGTTCAGGAGCTGTGTTCACTAACGGCACAGAAATCTATCGGGGACAGGTATCGCTGTACCACCTACAGAAGTTTTTGATGGTGACACTGTACTTTTAGTTATTGAGAGCCAACACGTAAAGAAACAACGCATTTTGCATGTTTTACCGAAGTCACTCTAGAAGTTTAGAAAGGTCGTAACCTATTTCCCTCTCGTTCCTTGTTCATAATTTCCCCCCCCCCCCCTGCTTTAATGCTACCGAACCATAAAGACTAAAAAGTAAATATGTATGTGACGAACAGCAAATACTAGGACATGAGTAAAACAAAGAAGATCCCAGAAGCGAGCTACCATCTGAATTATTACCCATATTCAGAAAGATCTTGGAAATACTTAAATGCTGGTTACAGGATCACACTCTTTGGAAACGTCTAAAAGCATGCCAAAGCGATAAATGAACGCATTTTGGGAATTAGTTGTGAAGAAAGGAATCACTGGAAGAAGTTTACAAAAAGAACATTTCATGGTGGATGACGTTTTAAGAATTACAGAAACAGGAAAGGAAAAACAAAACTAAGAGTTTGCGTCATAATTTTACACTTCTGCCATGTAACCCGCACTATAATAAACAATTGCATGTAACATTCAAAGTGTATTTGCATGAGGTGCATTAGATGAGCGCATGAAACCAAAATTAATTCTTGCTGTTTCGACAGTTGTACGAGAAATTTTGAACAGTTTTTTGAACAGTAATCAAATGCCTTTGACTGTGATCACAAAATGAATGACAATCAGGGTTCCTGTCTCACTCAGATGTTGACAGTTGAGGTCCTCAAGTTTTGTATCCTGCTTCCATGGTTATCTATGCACTATAGAGTAACGCAGTGCACAAATGTCGGAATTCTAATCAGGAGAATACAATTTAATTTCAGATTTAGCTATTCACATTTAGTTTTCAATGATTTTCCTGAATTAAATGCTACGAATGCCATACAGAACAGACAGTAACAGAATTTCCTTCCTATCCTCAGACGACTAACAAATATGACGCCTCATTGATGAGGTTGATATTATTGATCGAAAGTCCAAACACTTGGTGCTCATAACACCCAATCCCAGATGACAACGTTATCTCCAACATTATAACGACGGAACTGAAACAGTGGAAGCGAACAAGCCCAGTCGGATTAATGTTATTAACTAATAACTAGATGATCCGTGCGAAAATTTCGCGAAAAGAATAAGATGAATAGCGAAGATGGTGGTTTGTAATAGGTTGAAAGAACAACAGGCTCATTTGCAGCAATATCTTCCTGATATCTCCTGATATATGCTATCCTGCAGCCCTCTATTTTGACAAAAACACCTGGCGCTATCCCTTCCCAGAAGCTGAAGTGTTGCAGACCTGACCGGAATGTAACTAAGCTGAACAATGCACAAACATATGTGGTGCTGTTATCTAGCGGTAACATGTTCAAACGTTATCAACGCCAGAGGAACCTAGCGGCTTGGCTCTGAACTGTCTCATACGCGTGAATTGATAGTTAATACTTTTTCCTTTTACGAGTTGAATTTCTAAAAATTTGTTTCATCAAATATGATGTCACCAAAGCGGAGATCTTAATCTTTAAAATGATACCTCATTTATCGATTTCGATTAGCTATGAACGGCAATAAATGGCTCGTGACAAAATTATATATATGATTCAGTCATATACATAGATATATATGATTGCGACGGAATCATATACATTATTTCAAAAGGTGTGTGACTGCGAAGACTCCCCGTCCGGGCATCCATATTTTTGTTTTACATGGTTTCCCCAAATCACTCCAGACGAATGTTGGGATGCTTCTTTCAAAAGGCTGTGGCCGAATTCCTTAACGTTCCATCTCCACCAGCCCCTTCCCGCGTCTAAATGATCTCGACGTCGAAGAGGCGTAACAAAAAATTCATTCCTGTCCCTTACTACCCTATCTGCAAACGAAAACATTCCCACCTCCTTATATCAAATATTAGTTTATGGACGGGCTAATCCTAATTCTTCTCCCAATATCCATCAAGGTTTCATCGCCAACATAGGGATGACTGACAGCTACGAACTAATAAATATTTCAATAAATTTAAGTTGATTCTGGCACATACACCTGACTGATTAATTTTGTGTTGACTGACTACAGTGTCCTTGGTAGATTCATAGCTGAAGAAAAAATAGGCACCTTTAACACGATGACAAGACTCATGAAACAGTTTCTAGTTTTAAGGACAAAAATTTCTTAACCGCCAGTAGTAAAAGTAGAAATAGGGATGTTGGGCGCATCCTCTTGCCCGAGGCCGGGTGAGTGTCGTAAGCGAGGCCTTGCAGGCCGCTATTAATCTGCACAGAGCTGAGTCAGCGGCAAGTTACGACACGAGACATTTCACGTATGCCACCTTTCATAGAGCCAACCGATCGCGCCAAACACCTCTCATCGGGGGCGCTTCACTCAAGTATCTGCCTATTGAAATCAGATAGCTTTCTTTCAGTTACGGAGAATAGTGGGAACAGTAGGATAAACAAGAGTCAAATTAAAAACATGTACGCTTATTTATTTATTGAACGGTGTGCAGTCTCTGACAGTTGTTTTATAGAGTATGAATATGTCACCAAAAAAAGTAAATTCTAGATATAATACAGAATACTATACCTTGTTCACTGTAACAGGCGGCTCAAGGTCACCTCTCCACACGTCACCACTCCCTCCCTTCCTACCACTTCGTACTGTACGCTGTGGCCAGACAGGTGAGTGTGTAGGGATAAGGGCAGCAGAGTGGGGATAGAACAAACTGTCCTTGACCCACCCCTGTTAACTGAATGCGCTATTAATAAAATTTATGACAGACATCTAGGGTATGTCATGACGGCCTGCTCTTGCATCACCCTCTCTTAGTCTCTTAACTAATCCCGTTACGTAGGAATGCATCAAGATCAAACGCTAGAGCAGTGGCAAGTCGTATGTATTCGTTATCCAATAACGAATACATCGCCTGATCTCGAAATACCGAAACGTTACTCACAAACTCATTTCGTTACTCTCATTTGCCGTATGGATGGCAGTTTGATTCGATAAACGAACAAATATGAAGCATCGTGCGGGAAATGGAATAGTTTTCCCAGCGACTAAATGAATCAGAAAGAGAGAATGAACATTTGAACATCGTACGTCCCGTATTTCTGTGAATTTTGATTTGAATTTGTTTCGTTACAAAGGAAAATGTGGCGCGTACATTATTTTAATATAATTAATGTTACTTACTGATAGGTGTTGATATTTTTAACGAGTAATTACAAAATAAAGAGTTATTTTGTAGTCTTGCTTTTGTTTAATATTAAAATTTACAGAGCATAATCTGTAAATAGAAAATTTGGATAGATAATTTGAGATGGCAATTGCTTTTTTACTGATAATACCTTAGTGAGATTTTATTAATTTTAAACATTTATGAAATGCGTTTATTCTAAAATGCGATATTCGCACTTCTATTTTATTTTTCAGTGCAAATTTGATCTAAATTTACTTTACTAAATGAACAATTTACTTCAACTTTACAAAGAACGAATGAAGTCATCCCGAAACCAGTACGCGACGCGACTCGATGCAATGCTTCAGACTAGTGCTCAATTGTGTCAAAAGTAACGCGTAACGAAACGGGACGATAGTAAGGAAGTTGTCCCGTACGCGGCGCGAATCGATGTACCAAAAGTAACGAGTAACAATTCGATAGTAACAATTACTGATAGTTTTAGTAACGAATAAGTTCGAGTACCCAATTTCTAGTTACTTTTACAGCGGCATGTATCTAATCTAATCCAATCGAATCATTCACACAGCTGTACTCATGACGTTCTTAAAACTGTCGATTGAACATCGAAGTCATAACTAGAGCTAAATATAAGCGTAGGAGAGAGAGAGAGAGAGAGAGGGAGGGGGAGAGATACGGAATCAATTGTGTGACCATACTCCGATCAAGCTTCATCATCATCTGGGAAAATTTTCTACCGCTGGAAAAACTTTATTGGTGGGGGGGGGGATTTAGACAACTTCAGGGGGCGGCAAAATCATATTTGAAGGGGCGGAAAATTTGTGTTGGTGACCTTAGAGGCAATAATCTCAAGTTTTTGCCCCGGATCGGAAAATTCGCATACAGTATCCTTCACTGAGTCTATGTTGTAACGGTCCCTTACTTACCATCTACCCGACTCTATATTATTAGACTTTAGTTCTCAAGGGGAACAAACAGTTCAAATCCGGCTTCGCTGTAAGTGGTTTTAACTGTATTCCTCTCGTACGCATTAGAGGACGGAACAATGATTACTGAGAATATTGAATACACTGTACGATCAAAATAAAAAAAAGTATATAACAATAGCGTCAGTCCGAAAAGAACCAACCCCGAAGTTATCCGTACGAAATTAAACACATTTCCCTAACAATGAAATAGATTAAGAGAGGCGTCAAAAATATAGAAATTATAACTAGGAGGATATAATGTATTTCCCGTGTCAACCATTCAGATCTTATCTTCAAAACATTTTTCGAATTAATTCAAGCATTAGTTACCACTGCCATGTAGAACAGGTCCCGTCTCAAAGAATAACGAGAAAGATGTGCTAAAGTTCCTGCAAAGTGTCAGTCTTGCAGATGGTGTCACTTAAGTAATTATTGCTAAATAACAGATAGTAAAATTGAAAACTAATATAATTTTGAAGATTGTAGACTAGGGCCTTATTACACTAGGCGACTTGGCGGCGCCACAGCCGGGCCACTGGTGGCCTCTGCTCGTCGCTGGGCACAGGGTCTTATGGAGCTTATTACACTAGGGCAGCCAGTGGCGCCGCCAGAAACTGGCGGCCGGCTGGCTGCCCTGCCCGGCGACCAGGCGGGCAACCACTGGTGGCCGAGAGTCGTGGCGGGGCATTGTATCTTACGTAGCTTATTACACTAGGCCACCTTGCGGCGCGCCAGACTCGCCACCACGCGTTCAGTCTACTGTTCATATGCCCCTTCCTACTTTACAATTTTAAATTGCGGAGATACTGAGTGTCAGGTTTGGTGAGACAACTGGGGACAGTCATCCTGTGATGGGAGGGAATGAATGACGAACCTACAAAATTTGAAATAAATTTTCAGGAAATTGCGAAGTAACTCAGAAAGCTAAAACTGGTGTAACTGGTGTAGGTAATATTACTACAGATTTATTAAAGATTGTGGGATAGGATATTGTACCTTACCTTAAAATTTTGTTTAAAATGAGTTTGGAGACTTGCTGCTTACCAAAGGATTGGAAAAGACCGATAGTAGTACCAGTTCATAAAGGAAGGGTTAAAAATATGGTGAAAATTCCTGGCCAATTAGTTTGTCATCAGTGATGGGCAGAATGATTGAGAGATTGATATGCAACTATATCAGAAATGTCTGTGAAGAACGAAACTAGTTTTCAGATCGACAACATAGCTTTAGGCAAGGATACTCATTTGAATCTCAGATAGTGGGCTATATGCAAGATATTTCAAATGAATTTGAAATGGGAGGCCAAGTTGATAGTGTGGCACTAGATCTTTCTAAGGCATTTGACAGAGTGAGCCATAAAATGGTTTTAAATAAACTGAAATGTATTGAATTGAATGAAAAAGTTACTTGCTGGGCACAGGAATTCTTAAAAGTCAGAAAGCAAAGGGTTAGAGTAGGAAATACATTATCAAGAGAAGTGGAAGTAAATATGGGAGTTGCTGTTCATTATTCTAATGAATGACTGTGTTACGGTCAGAATCTAGGTATTTTGCAAATGATACAATGGTATACAATAGGATAAAAACAGGTGAAGACTGAACAGTTGCAGGATGATCTGGATAGAATATCTAAATGGGTAGGTCAGCATGGAATGAAGATAAATGCCAAGAAGAGTCGGCTTATAAGATACAAAGATAAATAGATCTAAAGGTTAATTATGATTACAGAGTGGGGTCAGATTTGCTTGATGAAGTGTAAATTCTTTGCATAACGTTTGATAAACTCAATTGGGCAGGTGGTAGAAAAAGGTTACAAAATCCTTCATTTGCTGAAGAGGGTGATGAGAGGATGTAACAGAGAAGTTAGGGAGTTGGGTTACAAAACTTTGGTCAGATCATTTGTTGAATATGGTGGTGTAGTTTGGGACCACATTTTGGAGATCAAATACAGGAGTTGGAAGGTGTGCAAAGAAGAGCAGCTAGATTTGTTTGTGGAAATTATCGCAGGACCCAGTCAGTAACTGATATGATACAGGAGCTGGATTGGGACTCATTGGAGGAAAGGAGGAGGGTGAAGAGAGTGCTGTAAATGTGCAAATTGCTACCGGAGTGTTAGCTCCATCGCAATTAAACTGTATTCAGACGACAACAAGTTTTTTAATTACTTAAGGTCTAAATCGTCTTTCTTTTAATCATTGTACTTAGTAAAGGTTGATATTACCGGGAAAGATACGAAAATGAGAAATTCTTCTTGCTTTACCCCTTTGTCTTCTCTACACTTTCACTTCCACTCATTTCCACAGTGACATTCTGTAGTTCACTGGACATATTCAACTACACAATTCGCATACAATGCGAGGATAACAGCAAAGTGACTGCTCGGTTGTGCGAGTGGCTGGCTGGCGGCGCCACCAGAATCCTGGTTGCGTCGCCAACAGAGACACCAGTGCCGCGGCTGGTTGCGCCGCCAAGTCGCCTAGTGTAATAGGGCCCTAAGGGCCTTATTACACCAGGCGACTTGGCGGCGCAACCAGCCGGGCCACTGGTGCTCGTCGCTGGGCATTGAGTTTATGGGCGTATTACACTAGGGCAGCCAGTGGCGCCGCCAGAAACTGGCGGCCGGCTGGCTGCCGCCTGCCCGGCCACCAGGCCGGCAACCACTGGTGGCGGAAAGTCGTGGCGGGGCATTGTATGTTACGTAGCTTATTACACTAGGCCACCAGGTGGCGCCGCCAGACTCGCCACCACGCGTTCAGTCTACTGTTCATATGCCCCTTCCTACTTTACAATTTTAAAATTGCAGAGATACTGAGTGTCAGGTTTGGTGAGACAACTAGGGACAGTCATCCTGTGATGGGAGGGAATGAATCAGAGGAGATTATAAATGACGAACCTACAAAATTTGAAATAAATTCTCAGGAAATTGCGAAGTAACTCAGAAAGCTAAAACTGGTGTAGGTGTAGGTAATTACTACAGATTTATTAAAGATTGTGGGATAGGATATTGTACCTTACCTTAAAATTTTGTTTAAAATGAGTTTGGAGACTTGCTGCTTACCAAAGGATTGGAAAAGACCGATAGTAGTACCAGTTCATAAAGGAAGGGTTAAAAATATGGTGAAAATTCCTGGCCAATTAGTTTGTCATCAGTGATGGGCAGAATGATTGAGAGATTGATATGCAACTATATCAGAAATGTCTGTGAAGAACGAAACTAGTTTTCAGATCGACAACATAGCTTTAGGCAAGGATATCATTTGAATCTCAGATAGTGGGCTATATGCAAGATATTTCAAATGAATTTGAAATGGGAGGCCAAGTTGATAGTGTGGCACTAGATCTTTCTAAGGCATTTGACAGAGTGAGCCATAAAATGGTTTTAAATAAACTGAAATGTATTGAATTGGATGAAAAAGTTACTTGCTGGGCACAGGAATTCTTAAAAGTCAGAAAGCAAAGGGTTAGAGTAGGAAATACATTATCAAGAGAAGTGGAAGTAAATATGGGAGTTGCTGTTCATTATTCTAATGAATGACTGTGTTACGGTCAGAATCTAGGTATTTTGCAAATGATACAATGGTATACAATAGGATAAAAACAGGTGAAGACTGAACAGTTGCAGGATGATCTGGATAGAATATCTAAATGGGTAGGTCAGCATGGAATGAAGATAAATGCCAAGAAGAGTCGGCTTATAAGATACAAAGATAAATAGATCTAAAGGTTAATTATGATTACAGAGTGGGGTCAGATTTGCTTGATGAAGTGTAAATTCTTTGCATAACGTTTGATAAACTCAATTGGGCAGGTGGTAGAAAAAGGTTACAAAATCCTTCATTTGCTGAAGAGGGTGATGAGAGGATGTAACAGAGAAGTTAGGGAGTTGGGTTACAAAACTTTGGTCAGATCATTTGTTGAATATGGTGGTGTAGTTTGGGACCACATTTTGGAGATCAAATACAGGAGTTGGAAGGTGTGCAAAGAAGAGCAGCTAGATTTGTTTGTGGAAATTATCGCAGGACCCAGTCAGTAACTGATATGATACAGGAGCTGGATTGGGACTCATTGGAGGAAAGGAGGAGGGTGAAGAGAGTGCAAATTGCTACCGGAGTGTTAGCTCCATCGCAATTAAACTGTATTCAGACGACAAGTTTTTTAATTACTTAAGAATGTCTAAATCGTCTTTCTTTTAATCATTGTACTTAGTAAAGGTTGATATTACCGGGAAAGATACGAAAATGAGAAATTCTTCTTGCTTTACCCCTTTGTCTTCTCTACACTTTCACTTCCACGTCATTTCCAAGGTGACATTCTGTAGTTCACTGGACATATTCAACTACACAATTCGCATACAATGCGAGGATAACAGCAAAGTGACTGCTCGGTTGTGCGAGTGGCTTGCTGGCTGGCGGCGCCACCAGAATCCTGGTTGCGTCGCCAACAGAGACACCAGTGCCGCGGCTGGTTGCGCCGCCAAGTCGCCTACAGTAGTGTAATAGGGCCCTAAGAATCACGAGATTTCTTCTCTCCAGATAGAACAGTGTTGGTCCGCTCTCTGCCAATCAGTTCCAGCGACATTTCGTGAGACTGTATTATACGGACTGCTCTCACATTTTTATTTTCCACAAAATGTCAATCACGAATGAAGTTGCATCGTAAGAGCCATGGAAATCACATGAGCTATAAAAAATGTGAAGCTTTAAACACCACGCTTGCTTCAAAGATAGATATGTTTTCAGATTGTAATGAGGGGAGTTAAGTGTTGCCATGTGTATGAAATAACGTGTAACTTGTGTTCTGCGTACTAAGTTTATGTTTTTTTTTTTTGTCAAATGTATAATTTAAGAAGCGGAAGTCGCTGAATGCGGAAGCATCATAAAAACCACAATGAGTACGACCGGTATGCGGGGTTCGTGATTTTAATCTGAGTTCGTTGAACCTCTACAATGGCGAGCGGACAGTTGTACGGGTCCACCAGCCCAATCGTGGCGGTGGTACAAGTGACGTGGTTATAAAATACAGAGCAGAGAAACTGCAGTACCAGAGTCCTGAGTGCGAGTCCAGTGTGGCCGGGAGTCAATGTGCCCGGTTAAATGGAAGACTGCCTGCGAAACAGTCAAGGATTCGGTGCCACTTGTTGTCGGCATGCAGCATGTGTCAACCCCTTCGGCAGTGGCGCTGAGACGAGTTGATTATGTCCTGCTCCCGGCAATAAGATCTTGGTTGCAGACACGTGGCAGGACCCTGCAGGGGGATATGCACGATACTGGTAAGCCACTGTGTGCCGCTGACGGTGGCAGTCATTTCGGAGATTTCCGTGTCCGGTCTTAAACTACGGCTAGTCGGAGGCGGCTGCTGCTGCGAGGCGAGGTTCGAATTTTTTGCCCATTGCCGCCGGTATCACCGGCATCTTGCTGCCATAATAGATCCGCTATATATGTGTGGATATTGTACCGCTTGGGTCCGAACATAAGACCTGATCCTGACAGCACTGTTTTGGAGCGCTGCGGCTACCTGATCTGCAGCGGCGTAATAGAGCGCCACGACAGTGATCTGTGACATCTATTGTTCCACAGCACAAAAGTGTACAGGAAGGGGAGGTGCTAGATGCTGCCGGACGACTACGGCTCTCGGTCCGGTTGTGACACCTTCGGTAGTCTAAGTGCGCTAGAGTCCACACCGTCCCCAGCGGGCAATTCTTCCGTTCTGCCTAATCCCTAGGCGATGATGGCTGCTGGATAGCTAGTTTTTTTTTTTTTTTTTTTTTTTTTTTTTTTTTTTTTTTTTTTTTTTTTGGCGTTTATCGTTTGATGAGCAAAAGTTCACGTACCGGCTTAGCTTCCCTAGGAACTATAAGGTCAACCAAAGTAACCATTATACCTACCCATCCAGTTGTGGTTGTACTTAACGCATGCAGTCACCTTGGTGGGTGCATTATGTTTTATTCGAAGGATTAAATGTTACAATGCATCAATATAGTTTTAAAAGAAGATCTTCTTGTATGATAAAACTGCTACTGCTAACGCACTACTTATTTCAATCAACTAAGGCCTGCTGTCAGTTCCACCTAACATTTTCTGTTCTTAATATATTTATTAGTACTTTGTCGTCGCTTGCTTTCGGTATTGGTTTGTGTTATAATCCATTGTAGCTAGTCTTACTGTCACCCTTTCAAAAACTGTCGTCTGCAAAAATAATTTTCTATTAATGCCTTTGGGCGGCACTATTTAATTAAATTGCAATGGAGCACACGCTCCGGTGGCAATTCCCCTACACACATGTTTTGACAGATGTGATTTCAAATCCTACCACCACCTGATCGTGTTGCTTCAGACGTTTCCTTCAACCATTTAAGCCGTGGAGTTCCATCGTATCTGTCCCATCGAAACATGTATCGTGTACAGAACCACACAACAAATGTTGGTAAAAAAAACTTCTATTGCAGCACATGACATTAAGGTGGCCATACACGATCGCTCCATTTGGAAGTCATCCATATGGATGACATCCAAAAGCGTAGCACATACACCATCATTCCATCACTCCAGTCAGCCACAACAATGAAAAACCAGGCAAAGCAACAACAATAAGTTGTCAATTTGTTATACAACAATCTAGTTATCCCAAGTATTAAATAAAACGAGCCAGAATTAATGTGGAAGGATATTCAAACTATCGAATACCAAATACAAATGCTCAGAATTAAATAAACGTAAAAAAAGTGAAAAATTATTAAAAATAAGCTATATTACGATATTACGAAAACTTGTAAAATGATTATAAAACAGATTTATAAAATTTAAGTTTTTTATTAGGCTGAAAATATTTATAGGTACGTCACATGCTGCAAAATAACGTATTTAAACAGGTAGGCTCATATAAAATTAGTCTTATTTACTATGTTCTTTTTAAAAGGAAGACCGCAAAGAATTGTCTCTTTTTTTCAACACGGTTTCTCTGTTGGCGTTTATAGCTTTATTTTTAAATAATATTAGCAATTGATCTATTGCAACATTTATTTTTATTTTGTCATGGTAGTCAGGATTAGAGATCTGCCACAAGCATGGTAAATCTTTATACTTCTCAATAATCTCCCGCACATTGTTGAGATGACATTATTGTTCTTTTTTTTTTTTTAAAAAAAGTAAAAAAAGAAAATAATATCGTCCTAATTGTTACTTAATAATGTTTAAACTGTATTATTTTCAATACTACATTCAAAAAATATTTAACTAGTCGCAAAACAAATATGTCTATACCAGATTCAAAACAAAAAAGAAATGGTACAATGCCGTGTAGTCCACTCAAGGCACTGACCTTGCCTGCTCGGTGGTCGGTAGAGCTGTAAAAGTAACGATGTATTCGTTACTGAGTAACGGGTTCGTCACCTGACTCTAAGTACCGAATCGTTACTCACAAATTCATTTCGTTACTCTCATTTGTCGTATAGATACGAACACATTCCAGCTCCCGCAGGTAACTAATTTTGCCAACGTAAAGACTAATTTTGTACTTTTTATTTTGTTTAACATTAAAATGTTCAGTGCATAATTTGTAAATAGAAAATTTGTATGGATAATTTGAGATAGTTACTTTTTTTTATTGATAGTTCATTAGTGAGGTTTATTGATTTCAAACATTTGTGAAATTTGTTTATTTTAAGAATTGATACCTTCTATTTTATTTTATAGTGTAATTTACAATATAAAAGAGTTGTCTAATAGTTTCACTTGTTATGTTCTAGGCCTAATATTTAAAATGAGCACAAGCTGGCACTCGATTTCAGGCACAAGGGTGTGAGAAGATTTTCTTTTTTAGGTAAGGGTGTCAGGGATTGGAATGAGTTACCAAGGGGAATGATGAATAACCTACCGAAAACGTTAAAAGAATTTAAAGTTAAAATTTGTAGAGGGCAAATGTAGGTGAGTGAAGGATAGCGGGAAGTGGGGTGTGTTGGGATATTGCCACCGGAGCGTGTGCTCCATTGCAATTAAATTAAATTAAAATTGCAATGGAGCTTTCGCTCCGGTGGCAATTTCCCTACACACTTATCTTCCTTCCCCCCTTTCCTGCATCCAACCACATTTGCCATCTACAAATTTTAACTTTAAATTCTTTCAACGTTTTTGGTAAATTATTCATAATTTTATTTGGGAACTTATTCCAATCCCTGAAATCCATACCTAAAATAAGAAACTTCCTAAATCCTTGTGCCTGAAATCGAGTTCAAGATTGTAGTCATGGTCATCTTTTCCCTTCCAAGCAATACTTTTAATTCTTACACCAATATCTTTCCATGCCTCACCATCAATATACGCCTTGTACACTCCCATGACGCTCCTCACGCTTCCTGTCTTCCAATGAATTCCATTCCAGCTGTTTTTATGTTACCGATTGCGTTCTGCGATAATTTCCAGAAACAAATCTAGCAGGACCTTATTGCAGTTACAGTATTCCATAAACAAAGAACAAGGTACAATGACTTCATTCCTTTTGCCTGGTGTTATTGTATTTTTACCGCATGATCCATGTGATCAATCATCAATGCGGTTCTGGCTTGATGTTGAATGTTGTTGTAACCGCGACGCAACAACAATTAATCTAATTACATGTTTGTCCTTTACCTTTGTTATTTATTTAAAAGTTTTGAATATTTATATTTTTAAAATAAAACAATTGACGCAGGAGTCAATAGTATTTTGGCTGCAGGCCCGATTTGATGGTATGTCCACATTTATTTTAACAAACCTATCACAAAAAGATGAATAATTTACAAAAATTAATTAAAACCGTAAAGGAAGACAGTGATGACACCTCATACTTAAAAACGAAATACTTTGATGAGATTATTTTATTGTTAAATACATGTCCCAATTTCACATGCAGGTTTTTGAGCAGTCTACTTTAAAAAAAATAACCGTCATTAATTATTGGCACTAGATATGTCACTGTCAGGTGAAAGGTCAGGTCTTTTTTTGTATGCAAATAGGTTTTTGTTTTGAGATTAGATTATTCTTTCGTATATAATATTCATTACAGTAAATCAAGTGTACATTCAGAAGTTTTCTGTAAGATCCATGTGCTAATTACTTTAAGTTTTATCCAAATGTACAAATTACCTAAACTTATTTTATTAAATAAACTATTTACTTAAACTTTACCAAGCACGAAGTCGTCCCGTAAGTGATACGATACGATGCAATGCTTCGTGCTAGTATTCGATTGTAC
>JARYHS010008074.1:241684828-241701487 GCA_031002005.1 Vandiemenella viatica | reverse complement strand
AACTGAGGATCTATCTGAATTACAACACTAAAATTTTATTACATTTTTCTATCAGAAATTCGCCTAAGGTGTTGGGAAATATAACATATTAAATTACGTATTGCGACGAATTTGGTATCGATGTGGTCAACAATACTTTGTGTAGCAACAAACCGTAGCTAAAATATACTTAATTAACCAATTTCATGACGCAAGGTTGGTCTTATCGACAGAATGCTGCATTGAATATTTTTATTATTATTATTATTAATTTTAATTGCGATGAAGCTAACACTCCGATGGCAATTTTCCCAGTCAGACATTTGTAGAAGAGGGTAATGTGTTTGTTTATATAGTTCATTGGGTGCATACAAAGGATTTCTTATGGGAAACGGCTTTTCTGCCTAATGCAATTTGGTTCTAAGTTCAAGATTTATGGACCAAACCGGTGGTCATATATGACAAAATACGCTTAACAGCTATATAAATCCCAGGTATGATATATGAACGAAACAGATTTTACCAATTTCTGTCAAATACACTTAATGATACGCTTCAGAATTACCGTTTATTAGCAGCACTGGATCATTTTCGACTTTTCCTACGGTTACAGAACGAACATTGCACTTTTCTGCCTATATAAATTTACTCTGAATAAATCATGTGAAATATAGACGCTTAAAATATTCTTTTCAGATGTTATGTAATTATCTTGTGTAAAAAATAGCATTAATTTTTGCGATGGTTCAGAGGAGATTTCTGTTTCCATGTTCTTACTCTTCATATTGTCTGTCGATAGTATCGGTAGGTTTGCCGAGTACGATCGTAAATCGCAAAGAAGACAGAACGGTAATGTCTACAGAAATATTTCAATAAAAATTATTAATGGAAATATTTCGCATTGTATCTATTTTATTAGTATATGAAGAAGGCTACTAAAATGCGGGTTTTACATCCTATCAGCTACTACGGTTATTGAAGATGATCTAACCCAGGGTAGGATTTTATGTGATACTATTTGTGTGCGAACCGCTTAAGTGTCTGGTGTTATTCTACTTGTGCTACATATAAATTAGTCGGCAGCTGTGAATCATTGCAGATTTTATTTGTATCTTCCAGTTTCCAGTGTGGCGGCTCTTCAACGCGTTCGGACTAAATTCTGAATTATGCATTGTAGATATACATCTATGCTGAGCTTTTCTTCACCGATACATAGATTCAGCTTAGTTCCTAGAGATTATTTCTAACAGCTCCAGGAGTGTATGAAAGGATATCTAGCTGAGTACTTGAGCATGAAATAAAGAAATCTAAAAAAGAGTAGGACCTAACCTTAGTTGGTTTACGGATGGGATATTAGAAGTTTAGCTGATTTTTCCGGTAGATGATGAGCTGTTGGAGGAAGGTATAAAATGTACATATCTGGAAGTATCATTTCGCTTTCATCTGTCGCTTGCTTTGTGTACGTGAATTCCTTTGTGAAAGATCGGTGTTTCGGATTCCACATTAAACTGTAGTTCAGCTATGTCGCTGCGTCTTAAGACAACACTAATTTAGTAGTATTTGATAAGCCTCTGTTTTGAGCCAAAAAATGTAGGGTAGTGGCTGAGAAAAATGTAAGGTAATTGTGGCATGAAATCGTGGTTATGGCTTTGCATTTGGTGAGCTGCTAGGGGCCCATAATATTTGTTGTATTGGATACAGGAGCTAGAGGGTGTAACAGGAGGGCAATTAGATATGTTTATTGAAATTGCAACAGAACACAGTAAATGATATGATGAAGCAGATTTGTTGAGAGCCTTTGGAAGAGAGAGCCGGGTATGTATAAGCTAAACATTGGCGTTGAAGTTTGTATGGATATTAGACGAAAAATTAGGAGTACGAGTAATCATATAGAAGGAGAGGGATAAAAGCAGACACAAAGTAGCACTCGATTTCAGGGAGTATTAATATTATTTTTCGTTTGTAGGGAAACCCAGGACTGAATAAGTTATTAGGAAGGAGTAATATTGAAAAGTCGTCTTCTACATCAGTGGTCCGTGGCACATCGGTGTGGCTCCACAAGGTGAAAGGGGTGCCGCCAAATTTTTCCTAGTATTTATTTTATTACAGTGACGCGAATCTTTGCGCATTAAAAGTTAATTATTTACTGACATTAGTTGTTAATTTTAGTTTTGTCAATTCATTTTTCAAACATTTTTATTACATTGAAAGTATGAGTATAATTATTTACTTCAGTAATAGTGTAAAAGTGACTGATTTTTAATTTAGTGCAACCGCTGTTTTTAGCAATTCTACGCATTAGTCCAGTCAAATGACGAAACCTCGGAATGAAAGATAACAAGCTGAAAATTTTCATAAACCTTTGTTTTGATATTTTATAAGCTGGCTCGAAAGTCTCATAGAATCTCGTCTACGCTAATCAAGATATTCAAGGTCAAAGGTCACAAATATCTGGATTCCTTTACTCTAGATGTTATTTTGAGTTATTAGAAAAGTTGTAGAGCATAAAATTCTCCACAATTAGACTATATTTCATGGATTTAATCCTTCTTGAGATAGAGCGTGGAGAGCGCTTAGCCGCATGGACGATAACGCTACTGTACGATACGTTAACCGTTAAATCATATATATAGTATGATTTATAATGTTTATTATTTGTTAATAATATTGTAATTATGAGTAAACTGTAATTATTTACTGATCAATAATTTGTATTTATGGAAATTATATTATTTATACATCATATATTAGTTTAATATTAACTTAATTAATATTAATTATAAGAGATTTAAATGAAATAGCTTAAATGCACTTTAATTATTTTTTTATTTCCCAACAGTTTATCATAAATCTATTAAAATTCAAGTTAATATAAGGAGAATTTTGTTGTTGTTACTGCTTATGTCAAGTATGCAGCTCAATATACTTCATGATCGTCGTCGTATTCCTCCTCTTGTCACTCAACCTGAATTTTTAATTCATTATCTTCATCGTCGTCATCCATTAAATTTGGTTCTAAAACTTCAAGGATTATAGGTACTGTACATATTTATTTTCTTCATCCAGATCATCTGGTTATAATGCAGCGTTGAGGCATGCTTGTCCATTACACTGACCACAAACTGAGGATCATTGCAACTCTATTTTTATGCATCCGCAATCAGAACCACAGCCATCATTGCAACATCCACCGCCATTCCATGCATTATAAATCATTCCCAAACCAAGTTTGAATCTGACAGTAGACACGATTGATGTGTTGTCGAGTTGCTGCACTTGTAGGTGGAAGAGTGGATAACTGGACTGTTTTGTTGAATCCAGCTGATTTGATAAATTGTGTATATCGAAAATCGTTTAGGCTGTATTTTGATTTTGGAACATCATACATTGCTAAAAAGACACGTACTCCATTTTCAAACAATGTTTCTAGAGGACAGTTGTCTTGCTGAAAAACGTGAGCTGATTGATCCAAATCGGAATGTTTCTCGAACATTTTAATAATTGATAGTTCTCCTTTTTTTTAAAATGCATCTAATAAAGGCATGGAAAATAATTTGTTTCTTAGAACGAGGATATTTGTCAGAGCTTTTAGTCGAATATATTTGTGTTTCCACATTACCCTAAGCGATTTTTTTTAAAAAAGTTTTGCTGATGTAATTGAGTACGTCTTATTAAAAGAACTAGCATACCGATGTAGACAGTCATTTGCTGTGTAGATCATGCAATGGCTGTTTCGATCATCAGCATCATCTCTGGCTTGGTTTGTAGCGATGTTAACAGTTTTTAATTTCTCAATAAGCATTTCAATAAATTTATTTATTACATTGGTTCGATAAAAAAAATTTCTTGGTTGATTGGCACAATCATTGTTTCATCGAAAAAACACTTTGTAAGACCTTGAAAGGCGTACAGTTCTTAACTTTAAAACTTGAATCGTAATAGAATTACGGTAAACTCTTGGGAGATAAAAATATAATCAACATGCATTTAAACTATTTCATTTAAATATCTTATTAATATTACTTTTTTATCTGCTTAACGTCTCTCTAACAGAGAGGTCTTTAGAGATGGGAAAGGATGGGGGGCAAGGAATGGGTAGGAATTCGGCCATGGCCTTTTGAAGGAAGCATCCCGGCATTTGCCTGGAGTGATTTGGGAAACCATGGAAAACCCAAATCTGAATGCCCGGTCGGGGATTCGAACCGCCGTCCTCCTGAATGCGAGGCCAGAACGCTAACCGTTACACCACCACTCTCGGTTTAGTATTATTAAATGAATTTATGATATTCATAAACAATACAATATCCATAAATAAAATTTATTAATTAGTAAATAATTAGTTTTTCATAGTTACAACATGATTAACAAATAATTAACATTATAAATCATTGGAATTTACAGTTAACGTACCAAGTAGCGCTATCGTCGATACGGCTAAGCGCTCCTCGCTCTTCACACTCAATCTCAAGAAGGGTTAAATCTATGAAATTGTTTATGACGAAATTTGTAGAGAATTTTATGTTATACAACTTTTCTAATAACTCAAAATAACATTTAGAGTCAAGGAAGCGAGTTTTGTAAAAAAAAAAAAAAAAAAAAAAAAAAAAAAAAAAAAAAAAAAAGTTTTTTGTGACCTTTGACCTTGAATATCTTGACTAGCGTATACGAGATTGTATGAAACTTTTCAGCCAACTTATAAAATGTGAAAACAAAGGTTTGTGCAAATTTTCAGTTTATCATCTTTCATTCCGAGGTGTGCCCCTTTTTTCACCTTATTTGACTGGATTGCGTGTTATTTTTACATGTGCTGGGCTGTATATCCCGGAAAAAGTTGATTTTGCAGTGATGTACCGTGTCGATTCATGGATAAAGTATGGTGTGCCGCGATTAGAATAATGTGTGCCGCGAGTAGAATAAGGTGTGCCGCGTGTAGAATAAGGTGTGCCGTGTTAAGTCATGGATTATGTACGGGCGCCGCGAACTGATAAAGATTGCGGTAACAGTTCAACATCACAACACTGGCGTAATCTACATAAACTAATTCTTATATCCATTCTGTTGAAATAATGGTTTGGTTGTTTTTTTTATTTTTTACTTATGGCTTTACGCCTCGTCGACGTCGAGGTCATTAGAGGCGAGATGGGACTGGGGCCAAAGAACTGGAAGGAATTCGGCTATGGCCTTTTGAAGGCAGCACCCGGCATTCGGCTGGAGTGATTTGGGGAAACCATGGAAAACCCAAAGCTATATGCCCGGACGGGGATTCGAACCGCTGTCCTCCCGATTGCTAGGCCAAAGCGTTAACCATTCACCCACCACTCTCAGTGTTTGGTTGCTAATGCAAAATAGTGATGCCGTTTATATCTGAGACTGATGGATAAATATTTTTACTAATCCCATAGATCTTGGCACTTTATGAAATTTTCAACTGTGTCTAATTCAAAAAACTACATACTTGTTTCATTTAGACTTAAAACTAATATACTATATTTCGTGCCAAGAATTTTAGCTGATAAAATATACATAAAATTCGCAAAAGGTTTCTTAACAAATATTCGTTCTCGCCTGATTACTAACGATTAAAGTTTACATTGACTCTTGGTGACACGTTATTAAGCCCTGTGTTGACCTGCTTGACTGCTGGCGTTTAACTAATTATAAGTCAGCAAATGCATAAGCCAAAAATATTTCAGAACCGGATTATTAGATATTAAATTGTTCTTAAAATATATGATTTCAGACGAATCAAGTTTTTAATTTACGAAGCAACACAGCAAGTTGGTATTCCTTCTGCTTCTAGTTCATTAAGTGCCTAAATGGGAATCCATTTGAAGTCAAACAGATCGTTTTCATCGCTGCCGACCTGGCGCTAAAAAGACGCTTTCGATATTGATGGGCGCCTGTTCCCCGGCCTGCCTGATATATCGCCTTATTTTCCGTATCCCGGCCTCGTTATGTTTAGCCATTTCTCTGTACGTCAGACGGCTTACAATTCCTGCTTTTCACCTATGTCACTCACGGAACGTTTTCCGATAACAGTTTTATTCATCCAATAGCGAATACTGTGAAACTATGCAGCATGATCATTTTTAATTTAATTGTGATGGATTGCACATCCCGCTGGCGACTACCTACAGTTTAACTCTAAACCCGAACCACGGAAAAATTTGCGGGTTTCATCGGGATTTGAACCCGTGACCCTGAACATAGAGAACTGGTGCCTTAACCACTGAGTTATGGCGGGTTTACACTGTTCACTTTTCGCAATCACTGCGCATGAATCACTCGCAGTGAAAGTAAAGTTACTGTGTAAACAGAGAATCATCCAGAGTGATCATCCAAGATGACGGATGAAAGAAGTTGGTTCGGGTTCAACTTTTCGTTCACTTTTGCTGTTTCACTCGGATGAATCATCAAGAGTGACACGTGTAAACAGTCAAAATATCCAAGTGAAACCTTACGCTGGATCGATCGCAACTGTTGGTTTCTGATTGTTGTTTTCAACACATAATAGTTTTTAAATTATTTCCATAATGAATGTTTATAGGAAACAAAATCTGAAAGTTAATAAAATAAAAAAACATTTAAGATAGTGTTACGGAGGATATGTTTAAAAAATTGAATCTCTCACTTTTGACAATAGAAGACATCAAGTGCAAAATTAAAACTATCCGAACAAGGTGTTCTAGCGAATTAACTAAAATTTTAAAAACAGAAAAATGTGCTGTAAATTGTGCTTCTAAGTAAACTGAATGTTTTTCAAAGCAGTTATCAATTACAAGAAACCTGAGAGAAGTTTCTGGCTTCGGTCATTAGTGTCCTGTTTTGTAATGAGTAGTGAGTTTTTTTACAACAAAATTTCTGATTCATACGTTCGAAGATTATATTTATATACCATTTTGTCATGCAATGCCCAGTCTACCAAGCTGAAAGATCCAATTTCTCGTCCACAAACTTCTCTTTTTTAAATTAACTTTCTCTAAATCCTTAGGCGAGGTTTCTGAAAATTAAATCCACTCCAACACGTAAAAGTTTGTTTGTTGCCATCTTGAAGTGAATTGAATGGTTCATTTGTGATGATATGTGTAAACGAAAAGTGAATTCACTTTCACCGTGAGTGAATCATCCTGAGTGATTATGAAAAGTGAATCTAGGGCGCTAATGACCTTGCCGTCGACGCGCCCTTAAATCACAACAACAACAACAACAACGAAAAGTGAATCGTGTAAACCCGGCTTTACCAAATCATTCATTGCTTCTGGTTAAACTTTATGAATATCACACATTAAAATTTAATTTTCTGTTAAAATAAAATATATTTGTTGGCATGAACCAAAAATACAAAATAACAATGCCAATTAAAAAAAATAGACCAAATAAATTCATATTTCCCACACGTATTGTGTTACGTACATTAAGTCATAAAGTTAACTATGTAAACAAAGAATCATCCAAACTGATCAACCGAGATGACGGATGAAAGCAAAATCATACAACGTTGTTTTCATATTCATAAGAACTGATTAAAGAATATGCAACTCAAATACATGCAAATTTTGCTAATATAAATGGAACTATCATATTTACTACTTTTGAAACTATTTGTTTTAAACTGACATCTGCGTCATCCCCGCGGATGTACTTCACACTTTATGTTTTCAGTAGAAACACACGTGGCATTTAGAAAATGATAACTGAAGCTTTTTAAAATCAAAATTGATAACCTTCTGAAATTTCAAGTGAATAATTATTATTACCAGTACATCATTCTGTGTGGAAGTACTGAAACATTTAACTTCACAGTTTCTTCGATATGTCATAAAATGTTCACATCAATGTGAACATTTTATAACATATCGGTAATAATAATAATAAAAACATAGACCTGAACACATGGGACAAGCGTAAAACCACCTCCGCGGCTGTCGCACTAGTTGAAGAGGAGCAACGAATACAGGCAGTAGAATCTCGTAATACACAAAACAAAATCGACAAACCCTACCACGCCCGTCAAAAACGTGGCGGGCGATTATTCTACGCCATGATCGGCTAGATCAGCCATCAACGATGCGCACGTAAATATATCCAAGTGAGAAACATAAACTTGGAAACGAGTTTTGGCCGACGACGAAAATGTTCATAACAACCATTTAACAATTAAAAGCTGTGGAGTGAAAAATTGTTTTCTTTCCATGGGTATTCTGTTTTTGAAGCGTTGTCTTCTGCTTTATGTGAAGTAAGAGTTACAAGTTAAGAAAGTTCATCGTTCGAGCTTAACACCCCGTCAACGTAGTGGTCATTAAAGCCGGGAGAATTGGGTATGAGGAGCAGGAAGGAAACCATTGGAAATCGAAATCTGGATGTACGGACCGATATTTGAACTGGCTTAGTCTTGAATACAAGGACCAAACTTACCTCTCACCTTAGAGAATCGGTTCACTTTTCTATTTCATTTGTTATTGCTTTAGGCCCTACCTCTAACAATTTCATGAAAGGCGAAAGTGATCTTACAAAAATAGGCTATGAGCTAATTGCAGGCAGTATAACTTCGAGGCAAACATCCTATTATTCGCCTTGAATATATCTCAAATCATTTACAATCATTTCATCAGAACGGTCGATATACCAATTTAATATCAAACTATCTAATCGAGATAATCTAATATTTTTTAAATTTATTTTCATAGCCAAAACACAATAAATTCATAAATAATCGCTGCTATTTGTTCTACACATTGTAACGTGACGTTATCACGCCACGATACAATTTTTATTTTTATTAAATTGTGATTTATTTTAATTTATTCAGATTAAAATTAATTTATATTGATCTCGGGCAGCCCAAAATTGTATGAATATGCAAGGGTATTTCCTTTGAAAAAGCTCAGAAAATGTGTGAGCATAGGATTTTGTTTGAAGCGAAGGGTCGTATATCGGAGCTACAGGAAGTGGTCGGACAATAGCCCGCCTTACTGTCGCCACCCCAAGGCCAGTCAGTCACCTCAAACGGTTCTTGCAGCAAACAGGTGAAGGTCAACCTTCCCCCCCTTCCGCGTCAACAAGCATGGACGCGAAGAGGGACGCTAGCGAAAAGCCGCGAATCTGAGTGTGCATCGATACCACGTGATTTCCAACCTGCCTATGAAATCATCGGTAGGGGTCTACACATGTGAATACAGGGTGTATTTCTTTCTGCCCGCCATGTTCCTGCGCGGGAGAGGGACGCCATCACCTTCCGGAGAGAAGGAAGTTACTTCTGCCCGGACCACGGGAGAGACAAGTCGAGTCTTCTGGTCAGACCGCGATCCAGTGCGGTCGATTCTGACTTCTGCCCAGACCACGGGCAGAGAGAAGTCGAGCTGACTTATTGCCAGGCCAGAACTGTTAGGCTTGATCGGCACAGAGATCTGCCTGTGATCACTGGCTGGTGATCATTTTTGTCACGCTGAGCTGATAGCGTGACGAACTTCAGTGTTGCTGCCTACACTAGGTAAAGTGTTAACGCCAGGTCTGGTATCGTTGAGTTCTTGTGAGACTGCGAAAGACCCGTAAGCGACTTGAGCAAGAGACTTATGTTCTTTGAGCTAATTTTGACCCTGAGCTAGCCGGCATTTTATTGAACATTAATGGAATCTTTGCATTTCGCGAGTTCCTTGTTTTTCTAATTGTTATTTGATGGTGCCCGAGATTCATGTTTATCTCATGTATTCTCTTTGATTGATGATTGTTTTCTTGTAGTAGCGTATTGCGAACATTTGTTCCCGCTCACTAAATGTAACTTCGTCAGAGTATTTGCAAGTAAAGTAAAGTTCATATAATTGTTTGCTTGAGTAGATCGGCCAATTGTAACGTCTAGGCTTGCTTGACATTGCATTAATTTATATTAATATTAAATGTAAATGTGCCTAGCGGTGTAGCAGCCTATTGAACTTAATAAATTTATTTTATATGTCAGGTGTCCATAACGACCCGGCGTATGAAGTATGATGCTTGCCAATCAATAATTAATAATTGATTTATTTTATTATTATTAAAAATCAAAAATTATAAAATCCCCCCTCCCTCATCTCTTATCTATTACAATTGCGCTTACAACGTGGGGCAATTAATTAATTAATCCGGGGAATTAATTAATAATCAAATGTTCAAAGTCTCAAAAGAACCAAGTTCATGACCTTAGGCATTTATTTTTGTAGCATAGAAAGTAAATTAATACTTTGTCATTGCTTATGTAAAGTTAAATTCAATCTGAGTGATGAATTTCTTTTGCAAAATGATAATTTTTATGCAATCTGATTCATGTTAAATCAGTTTCAGACTTTCAATTGCAAATTAATTTTTGATAAATTTTAATGCAATCTGATTCATGTTAAGTCAGTTTCAGAATTTCAATTGCAAATTAATTTTTTTCAATATGCAAAGTTCATTGTGAACGCATATAATGTCGAGCCAGTGCTTTGTCTGTGTAACATGTTAGCAATTAAGAACTTATTGGTGCATATTTTGCTCATGTTGGTTTGTTGTCGCATGATTCAACGTTGTGATGTGGTCTTGCACATTTTTTTTGAATGGTTTGATGCTCAATATTCTTGATGGGATTTGTGCCTATGTTTTGTGAAGATTCTAAAATTTTGACTTGTATTAAAGATCGCGATGTTTGTAATTTAACACGTTGCTTGCTAAAATCTTTAGTCGTCTTTGGAATTTTCCTGTGCCATTTAATAGTCATATGCGTTTGAGATCCGGACGTAATTTGAATTTAAATATGGAAGGGAGCAATTCGAATATCGAGATGAGCGATAATCGGAGAGATTTTGAGAATGATATGTCGGGATACAGTTCACATTCTACAATAACTGCAGCTGACATGGCGTTAGAGAGTCCTATTCAGAATGACGCGGTGGTAGAAAGTTGTACATTCCCATTAATGGAAGCCACACCCGCCGTGCAAAGTCCAGTTGTAAATCAAAATCAACAAGAAATGCCTCCTTGGGTCCAAGTCATGATGGCTGAGTTGATGAAGGTCCAAGAAAATTTAAACAAAGGGCAAGAAACTCTAAGGGCAGATTAAATAAAGGGCACGAAATTCTATCCGAGAAATTGGATTCTACCATCAGTAGGATCGATGCTGTAGAAAAGAGGCAGGATCAAATCGGCATAAGCCTTGATCAGAAATTCTCTGCTTTTCATGCAAAAATCTGTGAAGAGGTAGCAGATTTTCAGGCAAATGTAAGAACGAAAATCGTTGATTTGGCTGAAAAATCTGAGCAAACAATAGCTAGGTGCGAAAAATTGGAAAAGGAAAATGAAATTTCCAATACAACCATTGCCAATGTACAATCTGCGATAACCCATTTGGAGATTGAAAGTAGGGAAACAAATGGACAATTGTCTAGCTACATGCATGAGGTACGAGACGAAATGGAGGGGAAAGTCTCTCAAGTCAGTGCTAAAATTGATAAAGTCGCTACCTCGGTTACTAGTTTGAGAGAGGACAGTAATCAGTTAAAGGGAGCACAAGACAAACTTCGGGAGGAACTATTGTTGAAATATCGTCAAGTTGAGGGTGACGTGAATACTTTAAAAAGTTCCCCTCCTACACAACACACTCACACAGGACAGGATAATAATATACACATTGATTTAAAACTTCCCAAGTTTTGTTCTTATAAAGATACTAACCCGAAAGCATTTTTGTCGGAGTTAGAAATTTATTTCAAGATAAAAGCTGTGCCAGACAACTTAAAATTATTGATTATCCGGCAAGCTATGCTTGAGCCCGATCGTTACTGGTACGATGTTTCCTGTAACCTAGATATGTCGTACGCGGACTTTAGAGAGTTGTTTCTCAGAACATTCTGGTCACACAAACACCAAAGTCAAACCCGCATGAAAATGTACCAAGGCCGTTACGAACCTAAAACAAATGATTCCATGGGGGCTTATGTGGAAAGATTGGTTGTTTTGTCACGGTACTTGGACCAACCCATGTCAGAAACGGAGTTTATTACGGCCGTAACGACGCATTTTTCCCCGCAAGTGCAGGCGCACATTAATCCGGTTATCATAACCACTATCTCGCAATTTTTGGAGACTCTGAAAAATCTTGATTCAATAGGGCATAAAGCGAGTCAAGAACAGAAGTCAAAGGGCGAAAGTAGTGGCCAGATAAAAGGCCAACAAGATGGGAAAGAACATGGTAATCGGGGGAGTTATAATAGTAAAAATTCCAGTTATTATAATAACTATAAACCACAGTTTCGAAATGAAGGTGGTAACCAATGGAAGGACAGGGGTCGTAATGAAAATAAAGGTGCGCATCAATGGGAAAAGCATTCCACAAATGCCATAGTATTTGAAAATCAGAACGTGGGGGAGCAACTTGAGGACCATCCGGTACCACAGAATGCGGAAAATACCCGATCTGAGCCCTCGCAGCACTTATAATGCACGGAGTCTAAAACCCTACCATTCTGTACAAATATGTTAGGATTAAATTTTTTTTTGTGTTAATAAGAATTGTTGAATTAGCGAAATAGATTTATTTTGTAAGAAGCCTTGTGGAGAGCAAATGTTGTTGACATTAGTCTAAGGATAACGACCGCTAAACAGTTACTACAGCTGAGTGCCTGCGACTAAGTTGCGGTGTAGATTCTTATCTAAACTCAGGTAGAAGGGAGCCGCCCCCAGAACAGATGAAGAGCGAAAGTGTACAATGCCCGGTCCTAGGGATTATAACGGTATAACGTGGACGAAAATATTTGTCTGACCACTCCAGAAGCAAGGAGGGTTTAAAATGTTGTTTTGAAATGATGTGGCGTCGGAAAGATGAAGTTTGAAAGAGATATATTCCTCAACGTGCAGTCTAGGATTGCTGTTGGTTTGCGAAAAAGAAGGCGGATATTTAATTTGTCGCTGTCACTATCATAATAGGTCAGGACACAAGTCAGATGTATGATTGCACCATTTCGGCAATGGGAGTAAAATGTTCCTATAAGGTTCCCACCGATGGGCTCGTACATCACCTGTATTACCGCCACAAAGCCTTTCAAATTTGCAGCTAAACGGCTGACAAAAAAAGGGATATGTAAAGAAATCACTTACTGACGCTTTGCATTGTGTAGAATACACTTATTGCGTGAGACACATACTCGAAACTCACTGTTATACGGGATGGCATATGGCCCGGGTATTTGAATGAAGTCATAAGACCCTCAGTAGAATCTTCAGGGAAATAATTTGAATGGAGATGTTTTAATTAAAAGTCAATGGCGGTTTCTTTTACTTTATGTTTGGGTAATTATAACGATGATCTTGGTGCATTCTTAAGTAGGAGGATGGCACAATCCGGTCTAGAAATGCAACATCATTCCAGTTTTCCGCGGTTTCAATTTTTTTTGCTTTAGTTCTTGGAGTTTCATAAAGGTAACAGGACTCCGACATGAGCAGAACTTGCAAAATAATTAGGCAAAGAAATATTTCATTCACATGTAAATAATTTTGTGTTTGTCAATTTTTTTTTTATTTCATGTTTTACTATGTTTTGTGTTGTTTAAGATAAGAATCTTTAATCGATAAGTTAATATGAAAAGGCAGGAAAGAAATCATGTATGGTTGTCCACATGTTGTAAAACAGTCCAAGGTCATGGACGGTCGTTCAGTTTAGTATCTGTGGCAAGAATCATAGCATTGTGGGTCCCTGTATATGTAAAAATATCGATTACTGGTTATAGTGGAAGGGAGTTAAAATGGCTTAAAATAAAATTATTGTAATAATTTTATTTTCCCGTAGTTGGCCGTATATTGTAACGTGACGTTATCACGCCACGATACAATTTTTATTTTTATTAAATTGTGATTTATTTTAATTTATTCAGATTAAAATTAATTTATATTGATCTCGGGCAGCCCAAAATTGTATGAATATGCAAGGGTATTTCCTTTGAAAAAGCTCAGAAAATGTGTGAGCATAGGATTTTGTTTGAAGCGAAGGGTCGTATATCGGAGCCTACAGGAAGTGGTCGGACAATAGCCCGCCTAGCTGTCGCCACCCCAAGGCCAGTCAGTCACCTCAAACGGTTCTTGCAGCAAACAGGTGAAGGTCAACCTTCCCCCCCTTCCGCGTCAACAAGCATGGACGCGAAGAGGGACGCTAGCGAAAAGCCGCGAATCTGAGTGTGCATCGATACCACGTGATTTCCAACCTGCCTATGAAATCATCGGTAGGGGTCTTACACATGTGAATACAGGGTGTATTTCTTTCTGCCCGCCATGTTCCTGCGCGGGAGAGGGACGCCATCACCTTCCGGAGAGAAGGAAGTTACTTCTGCCCGGACCACGGGCGAGACAAGTCGAGTCTTCTGGTCAGACCGCGATCCAGTGCGGTCGATTCTGACTTCTGCCCAGACCACGGGCAGAGAGAAGGTCGAGCTGACTTATTGCCAGGCCAGAACTGTTAGGCTTGATCGGCACAGAGATCTGCCTGTGATCACTGGCTGGTGATCATTTTTGTCACGCTGAGCTGATAGCGTGACGAACTTCCAGTGTTGCTGCCTACACTAGGTAAAGTGTTAACGCCAGGTCTGGTATCGTTGAGTTCTTGTGAGACTGCGAAAGACCCGTAAGCGACTTGAGCAAGAGACTTATGTTCTTTGAGCTAATTTGACCCTGAGCTAGCCGGCATTTTATTGAACATTAATGGAATCTTTGCATTTCGCGAGTTCCTTGTTTTTCTAATTGTTATTTGATGGTGCCCGAGATTCATGTTTATCTCATGTATTCTCTTTGATTGATGATTGTTTTCTTGTAGTAGCGTATTGCGAACATTTGTTCCCGCTCACTAAATGTAACTTCGTCAGAGTATTTGCAAGTAAAGTAAAGTTCATATAATTGTTTGCTTGAGTAGATCGGCCAATTGTAACGTCTAGGCTTGCTTGACATTGCATTAATTTATATTAATATTAAATGTAAATGTGCCTAGCGGTGTAGCAGCCTATTGAACTTAATAAATTTATTTTATATGTCAGGTGTCCATAACGACCCGGCGTATGAAGTATGATGCTTGCCAATCAATAATTAAATTGATTTATTAATTTTATATTAAAAATCATAAAATTATAAAATCCCCCCTCCCTCATCTCTTATCTATTACAACATATAATTAAAACCATGGACAATTCAGTGGAATTCAGTCAGCAACTTGTCTACAAATTTCTGAGATTCATGTGGAATTTTGGTACTCAAAAATAACAATGACTACTTATAAGTACGAATGCCGGCATTAGGGTAGACAGCTTTTAATAAAGCAATTATGTGATCTATATATCTATATGAATGAGAAAGTTTGGATGTGTGTTTAATGTACTTCTGGAATCAATCACGCCTTAATAACTCAACATATTTAAATGAAATTTGTCATGAAGTCAGTTAACTGTGGGCGAAGTGACATAGGATAGATTTATCCCGCAAAAACGCATAGTTCTTTTAGAAATTGCCATTAATATCAATTCGCAAACAACTAATTCGTAGACAGCCGTGCCATGTTTACTCTTTGCTTCTTACGTAAATCGCAAACACTACTTTTCAGAAATAAAAACAAAAACCTTCTTACATATGCAAGTTTGTGTTTAGTTTAAAAGCCATAAAACCGATGCGTTTGACAAATAATAGTTTGGAAGCAGGAAATATAAATCTGTACTTAACCTTAAAATAAAAAAAAATAAAAGTAGGCACTGTTGTTAAGTTCGCAAAGAGATATTTTTCATTTGCGTACATAAAATAGTATGACATCTCAAATATTACACCATAATTTCGTTCGTAATATATGCGTCATAAATGTGAAAAATCAAAGCTTGGAAAAAAACAACGTAAAGTCGGTTCACTAAAAGTGCAAAATGGTCGTGCCCGAAATGTCGTATTAATAAAAATATAATGGATTCCATTCTATTTCGGTTTAATTTATTTCCTGTTTCTATTTTATTACTATACAGTGTCTGTACTACAAATTATTTTTTTCAAAATTTAAAACTTAAGTAACCCTTTTTATTTTTTGTTCAAAATTTTTGTACAAATAGTAGAGACTATGATTCACGAAACAGTGCTTTTTGCTTACTGTTCAATATTCTGCAAATATCTATTGAATCCTTCACTTAAAACGAATGTATTTAATGGGCTAATGTAGAAACTTATTGTTTCATGAAGCAACACTGGAAGTCGTTTACAACATAATACACCTCATTTACACGGAGCTTATGAAAGCTGCTTATTGATTACTAATAATAACTAAATTCCTTCTGCCTTATGCTGTAACAAAAACATTCTGGTCCAGGCAGCATTTCAACAAAACCGCTATTTCTGCAAATATTGCCGCTACGAAATCAAACGATAGGAACATATCTCAACACATTAAATGCACTGGAACTACATTTCGAGTAGTAACAGAATTTTCTATATCAAGATTCCTAATTAGTGTAGCATATATTACTATCAAAACTAATTTCATTATACACCCTACTAAATCACGAGTAATAAAAGTCACTTTATCACGATGTAAACTTGACCAACAATGTTAACGTTTGTAGAGAATTATGGACTTTCCGTTGTACACTGTAAGTTACAAGTATTTTAGTATACATTTTTAATTACGTTACTTCAATAATTGTCATGAAGCTGACGACACAT
>JARYHS010008074.1:241659827-241683828 GCA_031002005.1 Vandiemenella viatica | reverse complement strand
AATAGCCCATGGGCGCCTTCTGCCATATCCCTTCCAACCTATTACCCTTTCGGATAGGTGCAATGCACCCTCCGCGACACACTTTTAGTGAATCGCGGAGTAATAGTAACAACAACAACGAAGTCGTTCGCTATTTGACTTGAATGTATCAACGTTCCGTGACGTGCAATTCAAACAAACGGAATGACGTCACAACAAATTTAACTGACTAAAATTAACGAATGTTAAGTTTAACAAAAGTTAAGAAGGACTTTAATGATTTTTTCGATTAACTTAAAAGTTACATTTTTGAAATTTTGTTAACTTCGTTAATTAACGATTAACGGTTTTCTGCACAGCTATGGTTGTTTCTAATTCTTTATAGACCGGAAAGGATGGGGGCAAGGAATGGGAAGGAGTTCGGTCATGGCCTTTTGAAGGAAGCATCCTAGCATTTACCTGGAGTGATTTGGGAAATCATGGAATACCCAAATCTGGATGCCCGGGCGGGGATTCGAACCGCCGTCCTCCCGAATGCGAGGCCATAACGCTAATTTTCGTTTTAGTAATAAAGACCGAAAGCAAAAAGACACACGGTAGAATCTTAACATTAAGGAATCAGTGTATTAGACTCACAGTAAGAGAAAGTACATAAACGCGTGCTGGTAGATATATGTTAGGAAATAATAATTTACGAGGGTAAAGTTACAAGCCCAAACAGCAGCTCATAACTGGGGGTCATTTGAATTTTACTAAAATGTTTGCAATTAAATTAAGGTAACATACACAGAATTTACTTAGGAACCATCCCGATATTTGAAAGATCCTGCGAAATCGGATTCGAGTCGAACTCCAGTTCTTCCAAGACGTTACCTAGTTGTCTAATGTAACAGTGTTTCTAGTCTCCGCCGTAGCGGTCACTGATCAGGAGCAATCGGAACAATTTACTAGCTAAACTGGGCCACGACCTCTACGAGGCGGTAAAAGCAACAGGACAGGAATTTCCCAAGTTGTGTTGCGCGTTCAAGGTCCGCAACAGCATATTACAGCTGAGTCGACGGTGCTGCCCCGCAGCGGTGAGGTGGGTAGTGACGCGCGCTTCGGACTCTGCGCGCGCCGACCAATCACGGCGGGGCTCTGTCGTCTGCTGGCACTCAGTGGCCGCTCAGACGTGCTGTCGAAATCACGCAGGTTGCAGCAGTTCACACGATCAGTAAGAAAACAAGTCAACAGGAAGACGAGTGAGTGAGCTTTGGCAAGAGGTATGAGTGCCATCGACAGCATCCTGAGCTACACCCGCAAGGAGGAAGAGGATTACTATGCTCTTCTAGGCTGCGATGAAACAGCTTCAGTGAGTTCTGTGGACCACCACAAGTGTCAAACCTAACAACATATCTTGTCACTGTGACTATTTCACTTAATTCTAAAGAGTATCCAATTCTCTTACATCAACTTTCTGAAAAACCCAAAAAGTTTCTTACTGCGCGTTTTGTTTATTTACAGGCGGAACAAATCAACACAGAGTACAAAGTCCGAGCACTTCAATATCATCCAGACAAGAATGCCGGCGATAAAGAAGCAGAAGTCAAATTTCAGCAGCTAAAAGTAAGTGACTTCGATTTTAATATAGTGAGGTAATTGTCCCAGAGTGTCACTTTGAAATATTCTTAATGTCCCGGCTGTTATAAAATAATCCTAATATACAGAAATATGAATAGATCATTTATTTTTTAGAAATTCTCTCCGTATAAGCTATTATTGACGAGAACTCCCCGCCTCTCCCTAAATTTTACTGCAACAGGTGGTGTTGCACTGTTCGTTCACTGGACTGAGTTTGTATTACTGCTATGTTTCGAGAGAAACAAGGGGAGACATTATTATTCTCATCTTTAAACTTTTTTTTTTTTTTTAATTTGAGCATCATGTTGGAGAAACGTATTAGTCATAAAGGGTAATATCGTGAAACTTAAATTTACACTCCTACGTATTCCTCAGTTATGTTAAAAAATAGACCCCTAAAAAGTCTGACACCCCCCCCCCCCCCGGTCGATCCAATCTGTTCCGCTTATATGTATATATATAGAACAATACACAAGTTTCAAGGTTCATATGTTGAACTAAACAATTCTTATCAGTTTTGATTGCTTATTTTTGTATTCAGATTCAAACTAACTTCAGTACTCAAGTTAATCGGTCTGTGTGTTTTGGCTTCAAACGCTCTTTCGGTAAACTAGGCGGTTGCATGTTCTAGGTGAAATTCAATCCTGCGACTGTACTTTTTGATCTACCTATGCTGAATCTGAACTCTACACCATAGGTATCTGCAGCACCGGAAAATTATGCTGATTGATTTGATTCAGACATGTAAAAGTATTAATTTATTCATTGAAATACTTTCGTGTAAGTAGATTATGATTTAAGCGACAGCTTACCAAATAGACCAAATATCTTCACGCTTTTGTTCAAACGTTTTTCTAAATTCTTCAGTCGTGGAATTGTACCAGGAACAGTGATTATATATAACACCCTTACCTTTCTACAGGAGCATCAAGATGTGAGAAGGGTCTGCAGATTATGTGACTGGATTTCTTTGCAACATTTTGCTGAAATATCCCTTTGTTTCTTAGTTGATATTGTAGTTAGCTTTTATTTCGGACAGTAGTGATAACGCCATATTACATGAGCATTAAAGGCTGGATTTATAAGTTTATTACTTTCCTCCATGCTCTTTGGAGCGTACCTGAAATGGATCTTCACGTCCTGAATTTCTGGATACTTACCTTAAATGTTCTCTAGATAGGAGAAGGCAGAACAGTCGCACCCATGTGTATTTCATGTTACATAGTTGTTTATGGTATAACTGGCTGGTTCTGGCGCAACAGTATTAATCACTTATACCGCCATAAATAGCGGTCTGGTGGCTCAGTGGATAAGGTCCCCGGTTCGAAGCCCGATCTCTACCGGCTTGCTGTGTAATGACGCCAAAACGCTACCATGGTTCGGAAGGCTCCTCTACACAATACAGGCACGCAAAATTGTGTAGAGGGCATTATTGTCTGTGAGTGGCCATCGTTGCCTATAATCGTGAGTAAACGGTTAGTTTTCGGCACATCAAAGGAATGCGTACCGATGATCGTGCATGTGTCCACACAATCGCCCATCATTCAGTCGCACGGAGAGGTCCAAAATATGACTTTTTTTTCGCATCCAATGGAGAAATTTTTTGCTCCAAATATCAAAGTCTCTTGATGACATGCGATCGAAGTTATTAAATTCTGATGACGGTTCTGCTAGAAGTTCGGCTAGTTCTTTATTCATGGTTTGTCTGGGGGGAAAAAAATTGTGTGTGGACGGAGAAGTGAAAACGAAGTCGCATGCAAGAGTTGCCTAATACCTAGCACAGTAATAGGAGGCTCTGCACCTTGTTCAGTTGCGGTAAATAGTCAACATCCACCATCTGCTCTTCCTCCATCTGTTTTACATTACCTTTTTTTTTCTTTGTTTTTATGCTCATACCGATAATGGTTATATGTACTAAACATATAGAATCGTTTCTATCTGGTACTTATTTAATGTTTTCCAGTTATTTCCGGAAAATTGTAGTTATCTTTTCATTAGTTACACGGTCGCCTTTTCTTCTTTTTTAAATACGTTATAGAAATTATCTGATTAATCAAAGATTTGTAAGCCTTTTTTTTGTACTTATCATAACTTTAACTCAGTAAATTAATTATTCTCAATGTTCCGCCAACACCAGCCGAAACTTCATAGATAACATTTACATCGGACTTCCTTCTGAAGTTGCACGGTTCGTAAATAGAATTTGCGATGATTGAGTTCAGCCATCAACCAACACAAAGAAAAACCTAACTAAAACAAAACCTCAAGGAATCCATAAAATTATGATTGCGTAACATAGAGTAAATTATTAACCCGTGATCACCACAAGCCGCTATCACTTTGACATCCATTTTCAACAGACAACAGTCAGTATATAAAAATTCACAGACAGCAACTCATGATCGCGACGATGGTGGTCACTTTTTTAATACCCCATCATGGGCTATTGTGAAGTGCACCCATCACGATTGTGTAGACAGCAATACGTGATTGCAATAATGATGGCCACTTTTTTAATCGCCCATCCTTTAAACTGCGGGTCCCCATGTACCCGGTGGGATTACCGGGCTAGGTTAAGAGAGGCTATGACAGGGGCAGGATGCGCAGCCAATAAAAACTTTGTACCAGGTCTTACTACGTACAAGAGCCCTTTATTTCGCCGTGGGCAATGAAATGAGGTTTGATTTTTTTTTTTATTTAAATATTTTTCGTTGCTAATTAGTAATGACCGTCGCTAATATGAGTTATATTATTTTGATTTTTAGAGTATATGTGCTTTAAGACCACTTATCGCTATTAAATAAGGAATGCGGAAAACTTAACATTCAAGTTTGCGCATATGGCGTGTTTCACACGGGAAAACATGTGCAAGAAGTAGGCTATGTGTAATTCACGGCTTTTTCACACTAGGTAAAATACCAGAGTTTCCTTACCTCCAGCGAGTAACCAGAAAAACCCACTACTCCGGGAAATTGGATGAGAAGTCTGTTGTAACATTCAAATTCGTCACAGACCGAAAGAGTTTCACTTTGTTCACTTGGGTATTAAAATTTTCGACAGCTTGCAACAGTAACACTAAATGGACAACTGAAAGGGGAAAAAGAAGTATGATACAGGATCGCTTAAATATTTGCTTACTCTGTAGAAGCGACACAAGAATCCAAAACTAGTTTTAATCCTACGTAATATCTTGGTGGACAGAGGTTGGAATTACGTGATAGACCGATGACGTCGTTTACGAATGATTTTCTCGGAAAACTTGCCATCACTTGCTTTCCTTTACGACTACCGAGAAACGCTTCGCCCACCAATATATTTAGGTTGCAGTAACAGGTGTCCGGGAAGAAGGTTACCTCACTGATGCTTATATTCATTCTTACTTCCCTCCGACCGTTAGGATTATGAGCGCACAGACCAGAAATGAATTTTGGTGCAAAGCAACCTCTCCCACCCAAATTTAACGATTTGCAGCATATTGAAGTAGAATGAATTCTGCTGGTATGTCAGACAGCATTAATATGTAGAGAATTCTAAACGTTTTTGGGCTTATTTTTGCAGACTTCCAAAAACAGAGAATTCAGAATACTGAATCGGAAATTGGGCTGCTGTGTAAAGTACCGCCAGTAGAAAAAACTTATTTTGGGATGAAAATGTGATTAATACATTCCTTAGGCATTACTATTCAATAAAAAGTGTACGCGAAGTCGACAAAACGGGTAAGACAGGAGTAATACAATGCAAATCGTCGGGTTACGTGCCGTATTAGCCAATATGTAGCAGCAATCTTTACCGTGAATGTGCTCTTCCGCATGCAGTAGAAATGTTGATTTTCAAGGAGCTGTGTGGTTAGGTTGAAATGCAGCCTGGACCTGAATGAAGTCTAATATTCCATAGTCTATAGTGCATTTTGAGTGAAGATAGTTGCTACAATGCCGGATTCTGACTGTAATGATGTCGGAGACAGCTCGAGACGTCTATTGCCGCTAATCTTTCTTCTTCTTCTATCTATCTATAATACTAAAACCGGATATATTTGAAATATAAAAACTCGGAAACTACAGAGCAGATTTCGATGGGGTTTTCACCGTTTTAAAGCTTAGAATCTCAATTGAAGTGTTTGGAATATCTTATGCTCCAACGTAACATAACGCAGGTGTGGTAAATGAAAATCTTAACGTACAGCCCGAAGCAAAAAATAAAAGAAATACGATGCTTACGTCTTACATCGTAAAAAAAATAATAGCCATGTTATGGCATGTAACGTTTACTTTATTAAATTTTGGTTTTTAGTCTTTAAATCCCATACATAGTTTTATCGAATGTGAAGAGGAAAGTGGAAAATATTTAAATTAAGTTTAATATTACAATTTAAAAAATCTTTCGATATCTTCTTTGTTTCTTGATGTTACTATCTGAGGCCGCACTGCTACAATCTCTGACGTTGTGAAATTTTAATGGGTGTGTTAAGTAATGCATATTTGACGGTTTTGAACATGAAATTGAGCTGTTTAAAACCTTTAGTGAAGAACCATCCGAGAAATTTGTTGCTTTTGAAATTACTGTCTCTGGATGCGAATTAAATTCTCGCTGTTAATAGTAAGTAATGCACGGCTTTGAACATGGAATTGAACTGTTTAAAACCTTTAGTGTTGACATAGTGTTACTTTTTTTTTTTGTAATTTATTGATGAGCGATTCTGTCATATTTAGACATTTTTAATTTAATTCGTGGTGACTTTTCCGGAAAAGGAGAGTGTTCAACGTGAAGAGGACATTATAAGGAAGTAGTTAATCCAAATTTCAAAAGGTCAGTACCAGTATTTCGCTGGTGGAGAAAGTCCGACCCCACCCATTCTGTCTTTACTACATTTCCTGAAAAAAACATTGTTTCTATTGCTGCACGAATTGTTGTGGTTATTATGATAAAACTTAGTACACATGTTCCTGATATCGTGGCTAAAAGTATTGCAGGAATAAATCAACCCCCACCCCATCTCTTTCCTGCGTTTAAATACGTATAGAAGAATGGAGCGACTGACATGAAATTCACAAGTGCAAAACACTGGCAGTTCTATCATTATCGTGGCGCCAAAATCTGATGATAAATTCTTATAGAACTCGGCGAAAAAAAGTCTAAAATAAAGAATAAAATTTTTTGATATCTCGCTTGGTTTTCAAGATTTAACATGTCAAAAATCAGTTATAGTTCCTTGTGCTTTTGGTGACGTTTCTTCTGGTCCAGGCTGTATTTCAACCAAACAACAACCACTAGGAAGAAAATAAAACACCTATAGTGCTTTTCCACCTTGCAGATGTAGTGGTTTGATGATGCAATATCTCGAGAACTAAGCGAGATATCAAAAACATTTATACTTTATTTTCGATTTGTCTCACCAAGTTACATACGAATTTATTATTAAATTTGGCTAAGGCAAAATTTTTATTCTGGTCCAGGCTGCATTTCAACCTAATCACGTCAATTTTGAAATACGATATCTCGAGAACTAAGCGAGATATCAAAAAAAAATATATATTATTTACTATCAATTTGACTCATCGAGTTACATAGGATTCCATCATCAAATTGCAGCTCCACGGTTATCGTAGAATCTCCAAAAAACTTACCTCTTTTATGAGCTTCAATATTCACTGTGTGTGTAAATAATTCTAGATCATACCGGGCAACGCCGGGAGCTCTGCAAGTTCAGTAATATGCTTAACCAAGTTGTGTTTAGGTTGAATGGCAGCCTGGACCAGAATGACTACTAATACTCCATGGTGCTTAGTGGATTTAGAATGAATTAGATAGTGGCCACGCCAAATTCTGACTAGAATTACCTCACAGGAGGCTCAAGACGTCTATTAACGCAAAACAGTAAGTAACGTGCGTAACCGTGTGTTTCCGCGCGAATCACACTTTTGTTACATATTTTACGGTTTTCGGGTACACTTTTTCTTGAAGAGTAAGTGCCAAGGAAGTAGTTAACCGTATTTTCAACCCGAAATAACATTTTTTTTTATTTCTACTGGCCGTACTTTACACAATAACCGGAAATTGTTTGGTCGGAAACATTATGCTGCACCTCACAGGTAATTTTCTGTGTTGTAGTGAAATAATGTCTGTTGTGTATGGTACTTAGCATAAGCTATTCTCAATACGTGCAACCGAAATCGATCCGTTCTTCATTGTAGTAAATAGTAAATCCTTCAGTGGTAAAGAGAAGGTATTGTCCGTATTCTAAAGGAAATTTTCCTCTATCTGTGGTGGACCTGTTGGTTACAGTTGACCCTTACCGGAAAACTTCATTATTGCTCTTACTTGTTAGGCTGTTTTCCAGTCACTTGGACGAATGCTGACAGGCCTACTGGGTACTGCTCGACTTTCTCCGCCCATCGAAAAATGGTACTAACTATTGAAATTTGGATTAAATGCTTAGACTTGTGTTCCTCACGTTATCCACTCACATTTTACAGAAGTCCCCACAAGTTAAAAATGCCGAAATACGAGTCTCTTACAGATATCAGATGCTGCTAGCTCTGCAAAATTAACACATATCTCTTTAAATGTTGGATAATTCTTTTGCTCTTATGTGTTCTTGGAGTTTCAGCTTCTCTCCGTTGTAAATAGTCTCAAGAAATATGTGATGGCAATACTTTACACGGCGTCGTAATAAATGTTATGTCTCGCCGTGTTGAATTGATAGAGGGAATAAATTGTTTTCGTTGTGTGCACGTACATTTCAAGTCGCTGAAGGAATTTTGCGTATTGTTTAATTGAAATGTTTGTCTATGAACCATTGTGTAATTCCTTCACGAAAACGAGCATTGTCAAAAGAATCTTTCGTGTTAACTGTAAGAATAATCGTGTGAGAAAACAACTGCATGATTTGTGAAAAAGGGATCACAGACAGGATGATGCTATACGCCTGGATTTCTTGAAAGCGTTTTACAAAACGCCACAACCACCATTTAACGAGGGTGTGAACATAGGCTATTCGTTAGCGAACGGTCGATATAAAAGTATGTAGTTTCGTATACCAAAGAATCGCCCATCTTAGGTGTTACATAAGGAGTTCCATTGGAAAACGTTATCGAGCAACTCAATTTCTTGAATTGAACGCTATAGGCAGGAACTTTACAGCAGCCGTGGTTTGCGGGGAAACTGAATGCTCAGACGAAAGCTACCCTAATGCGTCTGTGCAGTTATTTCACTTGGTGTGCATAATGACGACTTCAGCTAAAAAAGCGTGTAACAAGTAAGAAATTTTTCAGTGTAAAGTTAACTGTGCAAATAAAACCGAAAACTTGTAAAAAAAAATGTAAAGCTGTTCAAATTTAAATTGTTTCGTTATTTATTCACGAAATAACAAACGAGTACTAATTACATTTTTTCAATAGTCTATTATTTTCAGTGTATTGGAATAGTTTTTTTCATTTACTGAACTGCTACTTGATGTAAATTTCTTTTAGCTTTAGTTGTTTCCAGATCGCAAGAAAATGTGCCATTTTCTATGAGCTCTCTGCTATTTTTTAGAAATGTTTACCTCATCTTCGTATTCTTATGTCTGACAATGTCTAATGTCACACATTTTGTTTCGTATGAGATTTTATGAATTGTCCCAAGTTTTGTTGGCATTTTTCATACGTTTCAAACAAATACTACCGCTTTCTTTTTTATGTATGAGGTGGTTAGTACTTATCCTCCGAGCAGCGAGCACTTCTATCATCTTCGGCATTTTTTCAATAGGCACTAAATTGAAATTTTAATATGAACGACTCCCGTGTTTGGCTATAACAACGACGTACAAACTGAGCTCGACATTTAACTTCGTAATATTAAAGGCATATATGTTTGGATAAGTGCAGTGAAGAGACAGGAAAGGTCGATTGAAAGTCTAACACAATATTCTGAGTGTTATAATGTGCATCTCGCATCACGCAGAAATTACAGAAAAATGTTGAATAATTTAGAGAACGAATAAATGTTTTGCATAATTCTCTAGCTAAGCCTAAAATGTAATACATTAATTAAATAGGAAATTATCTATTAAACGGGAATTTACGGCTTTTTAAAAAGGGGCAGGGGGGAAGAGGTGGTTTAATTCTAGGTCGCGATACCACTATAACGTTATAAACACTTTCGCCAATACCATCGTCGGTATTGGGATCATATCAACCTAAACAGTTTTGTTTTCTTCATAGTGATTGTGGTCAGGTTGAAACGCTGCCTGGACCAGAAGAAAAAAAAAACTACTAAAACCCATAGAAATCCGGTATATGCATCCTTTCGGTTCGACATGTTAGGTCATATCTATTACTAAGCCGTGGAACATATTTTCTATCTAAATTTCTTGTGACTTTGCAAGGGAGAGTTGAAATGTCAAAACCATATTCCAACACAGATATTAACCAACATTTCAAGAGATTTGTATTAATTTTATAACGCTGGTGACATTGCGGTATCGCCAGCCATTCAGCCAGCCGAAGTTCTATTGTAATGATAACAGTATCGGACAATTTTAGACTTCCGTACCTCCTGCGTGACAAACGGAATATTTATTGACTCTCTCATTTTTCATACCCTCGTAAAGTCTCCACCCTTTAATTTGAATTTCTTTTATTGCGTGTTACTTTTAATTCTTATTGACATGAACACGATTATAACACACAATTTCGAAAACTCGTTGGGGGTGAAAATAATTATGGGGGAGGGGGGGGAGAATAGATTTCCTGATGGGTATCAAATGAAGGCTGGAAACAACAAACATTTTGAGAGTTGGCAGTTTCCTTTTTATTCCACGGACTGTGGAAGTTTTTACCGGAAATCATAAATACCATACTCCCCTTTATTTTCTATACTACTGATCAAAAAAAAAAAAAAAAATCTTTAAAAATGAAGTGTTAGGTAGCCTGCTAAAGTTTGCAGGAAAAGTATAGCTCTCTTTCTGGAGTTTGGTTTTCGCAAAATTATAGAGTGCTTTCAACATTTTTATACTTCAACAGAAACTTTTATCGACTATAAATAATATGTATCATGCAATGGAGAACTTCATGAATCTGATAGAAATTAAACAGAAAAATTAAAATTTCCATAATTTTCTGTGGCCAACAATTGAAAGAAGATTTTGTAAAACGTATGCAAGACTAAATTTGAGTCACTTGTTACTGATCTTTTAAAAGGTTTTTACGATTTTCTTTTAGTTAATTCATTTTAATACACAGATTTAATGTACATTGCCCTCAGAACCTGGTAATGCAAAATGTGAAATAATATTCAATTTAAAAACACTCACCACCCGAAATTTGAACCAGCGACTCCCGGTAAATAACGGTAGTGCGTTAGCAGAGCCGTTTCTTCGTGAACTTGGCCTCCCTTGTACGTATGAAGGCCAAAGCTACTGCATATATCACTAACTGTAAAGACATATTTCTTATTACTCTTATTTTTATGACGGAAGTGAAAGGTATTATTTCAGCAATGCCTTGATGCACAGAAGAGTTTATTCATTTCTCACGATTTTGTCAGAGGTAGGGAAAAACTGAAGGAGATTCAACATTGCTGCTTTTTATACTCTACCATTCGATTTTCTAGAGAGGGTAAATGAAAAGAAATAATAGGCTAGACGGATTGCTGTTATAGGAGCAGGCCCGTCGTCGCGCCTGTTTCATTAAGGTTATCTCAAAAACTTTCAGTAGTATTAGAGTTAGGTTATTAAGGTATTCTTTTCCTATTACTTTGGATATTCTCGTTTGCTACTGCGAAACTTCATAATCGCATCCCCCATTTATGCCGTAGTATTTGTGTTGTTCGGTATTAAACAGCTTTTAAGTTCGTCAAAAATGGATTGAACCCAGAGCTCTGGCACTTCGAGTTTGCAATAACAGCGACAGAATATAGCGAAATATCTACAGCAAATATAAATAGCTTATGGGCCCGTCAAAAATAACTGGTTGTACGCAGTATTCTGGCATTTCATTTCCTTGAACAATATTATTAAACTAGGGTAAATCCCATTACGCGGGCAACGTTCGTAGCTAGTGGCAAATGGATATTGATAACCACATAGTTAGTTGTGATAAAAAGTACCTTTCTACATAGTAAAATCCTGTTTACCACTCGCTTTTTCGCTGCTTCTTCCACAGCAGGCAAACAAAATACGCATACTCAGACTCTCAGCAAAAAATTTAACAACGCCTCTTTTCTTCCCGTTTTATCACTGCCCTAAAGCATCACGTTTTTTAATTGAATCTGCTAAATCATTCAAAATGTAATTTCGGTCATAGTTTCTGCAATGACCGGAGAAATTATACAGGTTCCATATTATTAAACAGCTGAACAACTTCGAAGAAATGAATTGTCAGAATACTCGATTCGCTATCATTTTGGGCCTGATATCCCCTTGAAATAACCTAATAACTCACGTACAGCGAACTTAAACATACACCATTAACGAAAATTGTCAGTGAAATATGTAAAAAATCAAACCGTAATAAATAAACTTTGATCAAGCAGCAACATTAGCGAAAGTTTTAATGAAATTGAAATTTAGCATAGACCGGAATGAGATTTGGCATTCGAGGTTATAGCAGAGACCAAGAGAAATTTAAGTTTCTTAATTGTTACTTTCATTAGCGACATATTACTGAAAAGTACTTGTAGTTCCACGGTTTTTCAACCGAAACGTTTTTCCACATTTTTTTAAGAATAAAATGCTACGAAATTCATACTTTATGAATGTATTATGGCAATCAATTTCGTAACAGTTGCGTTTGTATTAAACTGTGCACATAATCTCTAACTTCTAATATCTCTGGTTGCTGTTATTTTGCGGCAAGAATATCGTTGTTGAATTGCAATTGATTAATTGTGTTTCACATCTTCTGTACATAGTCTCATCCTTAATGATTTAAATCTACATAAAAAGGTAACTTAAAGCTCATTTAATTATAAAAAAACTACCGGTTTCATCTATGTTGGTTGTAGGAATTTATTCGGGAAAAGCTTGTAAGGAAAAACGAATAAAAATCATTTTTAATGATATTTTACCTTACTCTGGTTAGATTCGATACGATTCGGCCGTTAAAGACGATTTCGTGAAATAAGAGATCCGCCGTCTGTTGACATCTAAAACTGTCTGTTTCCAAGAACTTCACTCCGAATGCAAAAGAATAATATCCTTATACTGATCTGGAATATAATTCATGAACACCAGCATCTCGTATAATCTTTTATGTTTTTCTTCGTGACGCACTTTTTTATCTAGATGTTTGAGGAACATTACTAATCTGATTCAGAGGACATGTTGATACTGAGACTTCAAAATCACTACTAAAGAAATGTCTGACTGTTAATAATGAACAAACATTAACAATAAATTTTGAATGGAAAGATTTGAAAGGATAACATTGGATGCACGTGACGGTTTGCGAAGGCAGAAAAGAACGAGTCGCCGACTCGTGCCCTTTCTGCTGTCATTCGATTTTTCTACGCAAAGTTTAGACGCCTTCTAGACTGAATATTCATGCCCTTTCTGCACACACCGACACTTTTATATGCAAACGATCGAATTTTGCGAAAAAGTGAATAAGAGAAAAATGGTGGTTGATACCCTTTCTGACCTCAGCGATTCAACTGAATATAAACAAAAAACAACTAATAATTAATATGTTAATTCTAACGCAATACATTCTTTCTTTTCAATGTTCTGTCAATTTTTTTGCAGTTGCTTAACTGAATATAATTGTTGTTAAATAACCCTCATTTCGTTTATTTTATAGTAAGGGGCGTCCATTAATGACGCGAGGTGAAATAGGGGGGGGGGGAGGGAGGGAGGTCGGCGAAATCTCACGAAACCTCACCAAGGGGAAGGGGGGGAGGTGGTCAACAGAAATCTCACGTGAGGTTTTGAAATTCTATTAGAATTCTAGAGCTAAATAAAAGGTCTAAAAAGATGCAAAAGTCGATTTTAGAGGGGGTATTTTGGTCGGAAAACCGTCCTTAGGGGTGGTATAACCGCCCTTCCGAGGATGAGACCAAAAAAAAAGTCACACAAAGTTGCGAGGTTGATTGGTAGGAGGAGGTCTCCCTCAAAATCTCACGTCATTGTAGAGAGGGGGGGGGGGGTCCGGAATTCCGGAAAAAACCTCTAGTCATTAAAGGACGCCCCCTAACGGTGCTGGCCGATGTTTGTCAGGCAACTGGCGGAGTGCGGACACGAAGACACGAATAGCATTTCCCCATACTAAATACTTGGCATTTCTTCCAACAGTAAAACAGATTCACTCTCGTTTGAAATCGCATCTTGATCCAGCGACAGTAAAACCTAGCGTTTTAAATATTCATTAGGACTGCTAAACAAATATTAATTTAAAAAGTGCACATCTAATTTAGGAAATGACTAACAAATAAGAGTATTTGTTTGAATATTATTTTGACTGTCTCACCTAACTCAACCTCCGGAACAGCCTCTCCTAGATCATTTTCATTCCTTTGTGTTTTGTACGATTTTACGGGAGCAAAGAGGCGATTTAGTAACGTTACTGCAACAAGGTAACAATAGCTATAGTTTGCTGTCTTCATTATTTTCACTGGTTTCATTACACGTAACTGGACATAAAATTTACGTGTAAAAAAAAGTTTAACACGAATTTTCGGACACTGCTTTTTGTGGCTGGCGTAGAGTTTATTCACTATCGTGGTGAGTGAGAAAACAAAGGCTTGATAGTTATTTACTGGAGTAGAGTAACACCCGTTAGGCATGAGCACTTGCAGTATTTGCTGGTTGTAGCGGAGATACCTTAAAGGAGACAGGTATTTCGGGAGACGTCAATTAAATGTCTTAATGATTTGCTTCTGTTACTTGATGTTACACGTTGAAGCAAAAGGCGCGACGTCATGAAATGTGGGCAAAACATTGTTGGTACATAAACCAATAACAGCCAAGAAATTCTAACAAAATCGGTAATATTCTTACAGCTGTTGGATATGTTATACAGACACCAAGGTTTCTGACGGAAGGTAAAATTTGTGTAAACAATTATTTTGCTGTGGTAGAATACGTAACATAAATATATTAATATTTTTGGACGCTGTATGGCTCAACAAAGTGCTGTTTGTGAATAGTAACGCTAGTGAAATACAACTTGGCAAAAAAAACGGATATACAAAGCACTAATATTACTGCCACATACATTTTATTCTGGCTCTGTCATGAATATGAAATATTAAACTCGTCCTCTTACAAGATTAATAAAACTGGCGTCGGGTAACACAAAACAATCACGTCATGGCTTAGGAAACTTATCGTGCATTATATTACCACACTTGGTTTATTTCAAAATCTGTCTTCGAAAGTAGAGATAAAACATAGTAGTGACCAGAAACTGACGTGGGGAATTTTTGTATGTTGTAGTTAAATAAACCGCTCTTTTATAATAACGTATTGAAATTATGTCTACATATATACTTCTCGCACAAATATCAGACATTTTAGGTGAAATGAAGTGAAAAAAAGTAGCACATAATTCGGATTTATAATAGATCCAAATAAACAAGTTTTACGCTCCAATGAAATCTTCACGGCCGTACCGGTGGATTGTGTTGTAAATGAGGCGTGGAAAGATATTGTTGTAAGAATTAAAAGTAATGCATGGGAAGGAAGAAATGACAATGATAAAAAGCTGGCACACGATTTCAGGCAGAAAGGTGCGGGAAGGCTTTCCCCCCCCCCCCCCCCTTAGGTAAGGGAGTCGGGGATTGGAATAAGTTACCAAGAGAATTCACCAAAAACGGTGAAATAATTTAAAATATTAACACCAGATCCCTGAACTCATACTAACCATCCACTCCCACAGCTTGGAAACCTTAGCCAATTCCTTTTTAATTTCAGTGGCCAGATTGTGGAATGATCTTCCCCATGAAAATTAGAACTACCAAAAAGATCATCCCATTTAAAATTCTTTTGAGAAAGCATTACTTATTCGAGCAGTAGCTAAACGACCTCTTCTTTCATGCATAACTTATTTTTAGATTTGAATTATATTGATTTATACTGTGTCCACCTGTTTATTCTGCCTTCCCTGTTATTAGTTTGTCTTGTTTCTTCACCCTACTAGTATTTTTACTTCAATTTTAGCTAGCGTTAGTTTATACCATTAAATGATTGACTACTTAAACATGAATACTATTAAGATTTTAGTTAGTATTTTACTTATAAATATTATTAAGTTTTTTGTTAGTATTAATCTTGAACTTAATTTAGGCCAAATTTTAAATAAGTGATCTATACTGTTAGTTTGCGTAAGATGTATATTATTTATTTTAGACACCTGGTATGATGTAAGAGAGGGCTTGACAGCCCTAATCTTGCGAGACTAAATAAACCTTCAAATAATAATATAAAAGTTGAAATTTGTAGAGGGCAAAAGTAAGTAGGTACAAGAAAGGGGAAAAATAGACGCGTAGGGAAATTGCCACTAGAGCTTGCGCTCCATCGCAATTAAATTAATTAAATGCGATAATTCGGCGGTTAGCTTTGCCGTCGTCTCTAAATGTAAACCAATCAACAGACGGACAGTCGTCAAAACATTGTATTTTTACAACACTATCCGGTGGTACACCCCTGAAGATTCAATTCTCCGAAAACACCAACCACCACCACCAGCAGTTGCAAACGTACGCCGGGAAAGATACCATTGTAACATTTTTTCATCAGAAAGTAGAAAAAAACTTGCGAAGGTAATTACACGAATATGATGAGTCGTTCAGAAATATGTGCATGACTTTCATTTGACCAGTACATATGTCGTTGGCTCACGCTTTTGTCGTAATTTGTGTATATTAGACTACTAAAGTACGCTAACTATCTGAAACAGACTTGTTTAAATTGTGGATCCTAGAGAACTACAAGCACTGAAATCTAATCACTGAATGCTAACAAACGGAAAGGAGTATACAGAACACTATTAAACCGCCTATGTAGCCCAACACCAGATTCTTTAAAGTTGTGTAATATGTTCGTTTCGATCCAATGCGAACAGTCTTGGCTATGCGCAACAATAAATTACATTATTATTAAAAAATGTTATCAGCTAATAACTAACATGCTGATTACTTAGTATCGTAAAAACAATAATTTCATATTTTACTGAATTACTTAAATAATTTCCAAAGGACGAATATTGTTTAGTTAGTGCTTTACGTTGATTACGTATAAGTTCTGTGCAGATGCGACTGAGCAACGTGAAGCATTAGACACAATAAAAAAAAATAACGGAAAACCGCATGAAATCAGTGTACGGGACCGACACAAGAACCCAGAATCATTGTGCTTCCCAGTTTCCAATACAGAATGGGAGCGTTTTAGCCGCTTAAGTTCTGACTTAAAAGTTAAACCTGCGTATGGTTTCAAAAAAAAAATCGTTCACGGCATCAGCTGTAACTTCATCTTCCATCCTTATACCAAAGCATATTACACTGAAGAGCCAAAGAAACTGGTACACCTGCGTAATATCGTGTAGGGCCCCCGCGAACACGCCGAAGTGCCGCAACACGATATGGCGACTAATGTCTGAAGTAGTGCTGGAGGGAATTGACACCATACATCCTGCAGGGCTGTCAATAAATCCGTAAGAGTACGAGGGGGTGGAGATCTCTTCTGAACGCTACCTTGCAAGGCATCCCAGCCAGATATGCTCAATAATGTTTGAAGATCTCTCGGGCGTGCAGCCGGGTCATTTGGTCGTAAATGCACGCCCGAGAGATCTTCAAACATCAGATCCACCGGGAAAACTTACGAATACACCTCAATAATGTTGATGTCTGGGGTTTGGTGGCCAGCAGAGGTGTTTAACCTCAGAAGAGTGTTCCTGGAGCCACTCTATATCAATTCTGGACGTGTGGGGTATCGCATTGTTCTGCAGGAATTGCTCAAGTCCGTCGGAATGCCCAATGGACATGAATGGTTGCAGGTCATCAGCCAGGATGCGTTCGTACGTGTCACCTGTCAGGGTTCCCATGTCACTCCAACTGCACACGCTCCTCACTATTACAGAGCCTCCACCAGCTTGAACAATCCCCTGCTCACATGCTGGGTCCATGAATTCATGAGGTTGTCTTTATACACATACACGTTCATCCGCTCGATACAATTGGAAATGAGACTCATCAGACCAGGCAACATGTTTTCAATCATCAACAGTCCAATGTTGCTGTTGACGGGCCCAGGAGAGTCGTAAAGCTATGTGTCGTGCACTCAACAAGGGTACACGAGTGGGCCTTCGGCTCCGAAAGCCTATATCGATGATGTTTCGTTGAATGGTTCGCACGCTGACACTTGTTGATGGCCCAGCATTTAAATCCGCAGCAATTTGCGTAAGGGTTGCACTTCTGTCACGTTGAACGATTCTCTTCGATCGTCGTTGGTCCCATTCATGCAGAATCTTTTTCCGGCCGCAGCATATCGGAGATTTGATGTTTTACCGGATTACCGATATTCACGATGCACCCGTGAAATGGTCGTACGGAAAAATCACCAACTCACATCGCTACCTCGGAGATGCTGTGTCCCACTCCCGTGTGCCGACTATAACACCACGTTCGAACTCACTTAAACCAGGATAACCTGCTATTGTAGCAGCAGTAACCGATCTAACGCCTGCGCCAGACACCTGTTGTCTTATTTAGGCGGCGCCGTGCTCTGAGTCTTTACATATCTACATATCTCTTGTGTTTGTATACGCATGCCTATACCAGTTTCTTTGGCTCTTCAGTGTATTTTCTTTAGTTTCTAGATTCCAATGGGGAAAAAGTTTCAAAGTAAAAGTATTCTGGTGCAGAGATTTTACAAGCCCGTGATTAAAGTGGCATGGATTTTATTTTATTTCTAGTGGTATGGAACTGAGTATGACTTTCGTGTATTGTTATCAGTGATATTGCTATGTATTTCAGCATTTAAAGTGCTAGGTCATTAATATTACGAAAGACTATAGACAACATTTTTATCATACTAGCCTAGATTTCTAAGTCTTCCTCACGCTGATATTTGACTTACTACGAAAATATTTTTTATTTATTTTTTGCGACTTTTGCCTTGAAATATCTAAATAGAAATCTTAAGTGGAGAAGGAAAGATACGTAACTTGCTATGGCAGATACAGTCGCGAGTTTTTATAAGTTTTAAAACAAATTTCTATTTGAATGACGATACGGGAAAGCCCAGAAGTTTCCAAGAAAGAGTACCTCGCAGGTATGCATAGAAATATTTAAATCGGCAGAAACTGATGACCGAACACTTGCGATTTTACTCCGTATTCTGGAAAGACTGTATAATTAGCTGCAGCTTTCATGAATAGCGTCAGTTTGTGTTACAAGCAATTACTCCAGTTCTCGATCTAGCATGAAGTTCAGTACAGTAGTCTGAATGAATTCCATTTACATGAATGCAAAATTAATGTGTAACATTTGCTACGAGTAGATACATTAGTCTGGACTGCTAAAAATGTTACTAGGAAACTAAGAATGTCTACCTAATTAGATCAGAAAGGCAAGTGCAAACTTATAAGTATGTAACTGGGAATTATAAACATTTCCATGTTCAAAGTGATTGGCTATTAAATGCTATTAGCAAAGAAACTTATAATATAAATTCTGTTTCTCCGTGTGCTACTATACGGATTTTCCTTATGTCAATTAGGAAAGCTCGGGGAGAAATTCTCTAACGTTGTGGATGTGATTGATATCTTTGAAGCAGAGAAAAGATTTAGAATGCAACAATTAGTGGTTTAGAAATTGTCCAAAATATTAATATAAAAAATAACTACGTATTTACGTATTAATTTTCGTTCCAATAATTTTCATCTAGATTTACGGTGTTCACAAAAATGTGACATTAATATAGTGAAATTAGTCATGGATCCAGAAAAATTAAGGCCAGAAGAAATAATTTTTATACTCTCATGAAGTTAAAAATAATTAAGGTTACTATATATATATCTCCTAAGAATCATTTACTATATAAGCTAAGGATATAAAATTTAGAACTGAAGTAATCATATGCAGACAACCGTCACGTTTATAGACGTAAGCAGTTTGATGTTCAAATATATTTTTCATTCCGGAGCTACCCTTTTCTCCTCGCATCGGAATGTGAAAACGATTGGTTCCAATTTTCATCTTTCCTACTAGATTTTCGCTACTGTCGATTTGGAGATAGTTGACTCTGTGCTTAAAGGCTATAGAGAAAATCGGTGATTAGTTGGAAAAAATTTCGCGTATTTTATTCATTTATTCAACTTCGAGGAAGATCAGAATTTTTTAACCTGGGATTGAGGTTCGTATTGTTGCCTTTTTTTCTTTTTATTCGAAACAAATGATATCCAGATTGTAAGATTCTTCGTGACCTCTGGCGAAATTATTTCGTTAATTCCAATCAAGTTTTCGTGAATCTGATGTATTTATTGTTAGTAATCTCTAGGTATTTAATATGCAAAAAAAAATATTAACATGTTTGCAACAATTAGTCGCGTATAATAGTTATGGTTTCGAGCCATGGAAATTACTATGGCATACATCCTTAAATATCTGCCAGGTAATTTTAAGATGACATTTTCATTAAATGTGTTTCCCAATGTTTCGTTGTTGACACACCACCATGTTTCAGCTCGATTGTTTCATGTCGATGAGTTCGGGATCAGCTATTATTTCGATTTGCCTTAACTAGCTAGACGACATGTATCAACGCATCTGCATCAAAAGAATTGGGTAGTAGAAATTTTTTCATCCATACATCTTATGGTCTGTATGTATCACGTCTTGGTCCTCTGCTAATTTCTTCACTTCTCTATGGTCTAACTTCTAAATCTGCTACACATAAATTTTCATTTCATTTCTATTTTTTTTTTTTTCGCTTTAACTATGCCTCTACTACAAATTAACAAAATCCTTATATCACATCTCACGTCTTTATGGATTACTTCCAAAAATCCTTTTTCACCCATAATTTCCAAAGAGTCAATTCCACATTTTATCGATTCATTGAATTTTCAAAACGATGCTTCAAGTGCTTCAATTATATTCATTTCGGCTGAATATCGTTTTAATCCGTAAATCAAATTTTTCCTCCAAGAGAATTCAATTTGAAGCATATTCTTTTTGCCAGTAGATACTAATTTCCTTTAATACCTTATTTATACTGGTAAACAGATAGTTTTAATTCCTAAATAAAGGAATTCTCTTATTCATTTGTAACAATTTCAATGTTTAATCTTTCGAAATTGTTGACAGCTTGCCTCATGACCTCAGATTTTACATTCTTTATTTTTTTTATTTTTTTTTTATTATTTTTATTCCTGATCCAATATTATTTGTGCCAGTGGATAAATTCACTCATTTGTATATATAGACTATAATCTAATTCACATACCGTTCTATTTTTAAGCAACGTCGACATAAATATCATTAGAGAAGGGAAAGGACTGGCGGCAGAGAATGTAAAGGAATTCTACCGTGGTCCCTTGAAGGAGGAACCACGGCATTCGCCTGTAGCGGTTTGGGGAAACCTTGGAAAACCGAAATATAGATGGCGCGATGGGAATTCTAAGCCGCGTCCACTCAAATGTGAGCCCGTAGAGTAAACTATCATCAACTGGGCTTGATAAAACCATCTTCATAACATAATGGATATACTTTCTCAGCGAATAATAACAGTTCTTTCCATGGAATCCAGTCGGCAGTTGTCCCAACGAGAGATCTGCAACCATGTTGTCTCGATAGCCACCGTTAATGACGTGGTTGAGATATGTGCTGTTCGTCCTACATGAATGTTCCTGTCGGATAAATATGCTCTACGTCATGCCTGGCTATGTAGCTGACCAAATCGTGTTTTGGCACTGTCCATAATGCTGCTCACACACAATCTGGGCCCGGTGAAAAGGTGCTTTATCATCATGGAAGTTACCACCATTACTGAGGGTTCGTGATGTCAATAAAGGTCTGCAAATTGTCACGAAGCAGCTGAGCAAAGCGATGTCCTATTGTGAACTGTATTAGGTCGACCAGATGATACAATCCTTGGCAGGTAAATATGCCACACACCATTTTCGAACTACTGCCAGATTGTTCTGTGCCTTCCTGACAACTTGCATGCATGACTTCATGGGGTTTGCGACACCCATATCCGACCATCGGTACGCACAAACTGGAATTGTGACTGACCAGCTATATCTTCTTCCAGTAGGCTATAATCCAAGCAATCGTAAATGAGCCAATGAAGCCGGTGTTGTAAGGTATAGTCAATAACGCTCATAGGGTATTCTCGATACACCCTTGACAGGGAGAAGCGTCGTGGAGTCCATTCGCAACCACTTCCGAAATGCTGTGTACAGTACGTTGGCGCCCTAACTATCGTCCCGTTCATAAGAAACAAGATCAATTGACAACATTGAAAACCATCTGCCTATTTATATCCTTAAGAAGAAATGCATGTTCACACACTTACATTTTCACTCTGCTATTCCATAACGCAGCATAACTGCTCTATTTGTAGAGATAATAAATTATATCTCTGTATTTTAGGCCTGATTTCGTAGATATATTTTGAATTTACATACGACACACTTTTGTTCTTAATTCATAGATTTATTACAAATTTACAGCCTATCTTTGTTTCTTTTAATGATAATTTTGTCTTAATGTTATTTCTTTCATCTTTATTTCCATAGATATTACCTGGAACAATTTTGAAGCAAATTAAGATTTATCTGCTTTTGTTTTTTTGGTGAGTTTGAAAATGATTTGTGACTACGTTCATGTCGCTCATGTTGTAATTTTTTTGAGTTCAGTTCAAACAATCTTTTATTCCTTTCTTAAAGGTATATAACAATTTATAGGAAATATTTACCCCTTCAGTTGCTCTGTTTGAGTTTCTCATTCAAATTCCTGTTAAAATCTGTTCTGTCTCAAAGTATTTTGTGCAAGGAAAATCGACGTCTTTGATTTTCCTGCTCAATAGCGTCAGTTGTGTTATAGTTTCCTACAGCTCTTTCTTTCAAGGTTAAATGTTTCCAGTCAGCAAATATGATGGAACTGTTTTTATGTACCCCAAATTATTTGATATTCTTACATACCTCACCCACCTAAGCTATAATTATTTTCTCCTCACAACTCTATTTTCTTCGGCTTTCTATTTTTATTCCTAAAATTATTTGGCATACGATAGTAACAATAATAATAATAAATACCGACAATCATGTGCTTTTTTAACTTTAATATTGCCTCTGCGAACCAACGCTCGGCGTGAATCCATTTCACCGTTTTGTATTTTTCCAGTATGCTCTATTCCCTTTTCAGTTAAATTTCTTTCACAATGCTCCGTTGCATTTCCTCAAATATTTTGTTCCATGTGTGTGTGTTTGCTGTTTGTATTTTTAAATTTCGGTATAAGTCTAAACTTGATTTCTGAATCTTTGCTTAGCCGTGGTGTCATGTCAACTGGGTGTGTTTATTATGTAATCTCCCATGATTTGTGATGTTTAGTAAAGTAACTGTAGTTAATTTTACTCCTACTATAAGTCTCTAGAATATTTCATTCTTTTACCATAACGTGTCAGTCACGTTTTTTTAGATTTTCGTCATGTTTATAAAAGTAAATAACTTGTTATATTTTCCTTGCATTTTGTCATCTTCTTTTGAAGCTGACACGTATGCTTGCACTAGTGTAGTTTAAGCTGGTTTAGTTTTTGTTCTTAATATAATAACATAAACGTTAGACCACTCCTGTAATTGGTAACAAGTGTTTAAATTACCCTGCATTCCGATTCCGTATATTGTCTGTTATTCCATTTAATAGCTAAAATTTTTGATGGGTAAGTTGCTTAATCTTCCTCATTAAACACAAAATTCTAACATTACACTATTATTGCAGTGGAAGAAATATTTGCCTCTCGAGTCTTGCAGTCCGCAGCTTTCTTATAGAAATATAACTTTGACTTAATTTTCAAAATCAGAACATGAACAGATTAACATTCCTGATATAGCCAACACTATTGTTCACATGTTCATATCATAGGGCATATGCTTACAATCACAATGGAACATCAGATTGCACTGTTAGTTCTCGTAAGCTGACTCCAGTTCACATGTCAACTATCTGTAGTGAAGGCTACACAGCTGTACTTATCAAGACTTTTCATCCGTGACGTAAGAACGGATATATGGAGGGTCACGGTGGGGGAATCGTTCACAGCTGGACGTGAATTCATGAAACACAATTTTGTCGTTCAAATTTTAAGCATAAGAATATACAGTATTACTTTCCTTGAATTAGCCGTACTCAAAAATACGTTAAAAATGCCTGCCTTCCTTAATTTGGTTTTGATGTATCAGTATTAGCATATAGTAGATACTG